>CM059435.1:8246590-8421590 GCA_030390025.1 Squalus acanthias | reverse complement strand
GAAAAACTTTTTCACCCAGAGGGTGGTTGGAATCTGGAACTCACTGCCTGAAAGGGTGGTAGAGGCAGGAACCCTCACAACATTCAAGAAGCATTTAGATGAGCACTTGAAACGCCACAGCATACAAGGCTATGGACCAAGCGCTGGAAAATGGGATTAGAATAGACAGGGCTTGATGGCCGGTGCGGACACGATGGGCCGAAGGGCCTCTTTCTGTGCTGTATAACTCTATGACTCTATTCCACGGGGCCTGGTTTGGGAGGAAACTCTGTCTGCCCGGGATAAGGCCGCCTACGTCAGCGGAGTTCATGGAACTCCGCCTGGAACCCCAGAATTGTGTGGAGAATTCTTATTTTTTTCGTCCTCCTTATGAAGGGGCCGGTTCTGAGCTGGTGGTTCTGGTGGGGCAGCTGGCTCGCACCGCATTTCCTGCCCTCTTCTACTGGTGAGAGCCCGAGGAGCAGCCCTAGTGGTGAGGGTGTCCGCCATTGATATTCTAATGAGGGAATGTCCCACCTCTCTCCCCGCCCCAAGCGACCTGGAAAGTTTGGCAGGATCAGCAATGGAGGCCGGCTGATACCTGCATTTTCTCTGGGATCAAAGTCCTGAGGATATTCAATCCCTTTCGGTTTTTTTTGCTCACTCTTCCTCCGAATTCTACTCCACCACACCCCAGCCCACCTCCCCAAGACATAGAAACATAGAAGATAGGAGCAGGAGTAAGCCATTCGGCCCCTCTAGCCTGCTCCGCCATTCAATGCGATCATGGCTGATCATCCAAACTCAGTACCCTGTCCCTGCGTTCTCCCCATATCCCTTGATCCCTTTAGCCTTAAGAAATATATCCAACTCCTTCTTGAATATATTTAATGAATTGGCCTCTACTGCCTTCTGTGGTAGAGAATTCCACAGGTTCACCACTCTCTGGGTGAAGAAATTCCTCCTCATTTTCTGTCCTAAATGGCTTACCCCTTATCCTTAGACTGTGACCCCTGGTTCTGGACTCCCCGACCATTGGGAACATCCTTCCTGCAGACGCAACCTTCTGTTTGAATTGGAAGGTGGGTTGGTCCGTGCAGCCAAAGCCAAGATGTGGCTGGTCAATGCGAGGGTGTGTGCTACGGTCGTACCATACCATTGCACTCGAAGCAGGTACAGTCAATGTGCATTTAACCTCGGCTAATACCTCATCATCGTATTGCATAGACAGAAACAGGCCATTCGGCCCAGCTGGTCCGTGCCGGTGTTTGTTCTCCACACGAGCCTCCTCCCACCCCTACTTCATCTCACCCCCATCAGCATATCCTTCGATTCCTTTCCCCCTTGTGTGCTTGTCTCGTCATCTCCAATAGTTTTAGAGCTAAGAAACAGAAGTGCTCAAAGAAATAGGGAGAAACAATACACCATTTTTTACAAATGATTTTACTCCTGGGTGTTTGATGGCAGCAGATGTCCTGGAATTGAATCTTTCATTCCTGGCGCCCGCAGGGCAACCCTGGAGGTTCGGCAACCCTAGGCCACGATTGGTGTCCTGCCCGCCGGCCTCTTTCGTGGGCTCGTGCACACCCAAATTTGGGCCGCGATCCAGAAATCCAGGCCCCCATTGATCTCCAATGACATTCTAGCTTGGAGAGGGCACTGTCACGCTGGTGAAATGCACCTTGAGGATTTACAACTAGTGACGGTGTTGGCTCATGCGTCACACCTCCACCACAAACTTGTCAACGGGGAAATGAAACTGAAGCAGTAACGTGACGCTCAGCAGTGCACCCAGTGTCCGAATGCGGTTAATGTGCCTACACCTGCTCATAGATTTACAGATAGGGGCAGAGATTTAAAGTAATTGGTGGAAGGATTAGAGGGGGGTTGAGGGGAACTTTTTTCACCCAGAGGGTGGTGAGGGGTCTGGAACTCACTGCCTGAAAGGGTGGTAGAGGCAGAAACCCTCATCGCATTTAAAAAGTACTTGGATATGCACTTGAAGTGCCGTAACCTACAGGGCTACGGACCAAGAGCTGGAAAGTGGGATTGGGCTGGATAGCTCTTTTCGGCCGGCACAGGCATGATGGGCCGAATGGCCTCCTTCTGTGCCGTAAATTTCTATGATTGTACAATGTTCTTAGTGAGGATTTACAGAGCGGTATATTAAATAACCTGATTGACTTATGCTCAAATGCCCTTGAAAGTGCCTCCCTTGATTAAACTTGTTGACATACATCGTCACTGACGGAGGCTTTCAGTGTACGGTCATTAATCCTAGAATCTTACAGCACAGAAGGAGGTCATTCGGCCCATCGTGCCTGTGCCAGCTCTTTGAAAGAACTCTCCAATTAATCCCACTCCCCGCCCTGCTCTTTCCCCATAGCCCTGGAAATTTTTCCTTTTCAAGTATTTATCCAATTCCCTTTTGAAAGTTACTATTGAATCTGCTTCCACCGCCCTTTCAGGCAGCGCATTCCAGATCACAACAACTCACTGCTTAAAAAAATTCTCCTCCTCTCTCCTCTGATTCTTTTGCCAATTATCTTACATCTGTGTCCTCCTGCCAATGGAAACAGTTTCTCCTTATTTACTCTATCAAAACCTCATTGATTTTTTTGAAGAGGTAGCAGAGAGAATAGACAAGGGAGTAGATGTAATTTATCTAGATTTTCAAAAGGCCTTTGATAAGGTACCCTATAATAGACTGATGAACAAGGTCAGAGAATGCGGAGTCAGGGGACAAGTAGCAGAATGGATAGCTAGCTGGCTTCAAGACAGAAAGCAGAGAGTAGGGGTAAAAGGTAGCTATTCAGAGTGGCAGAGGATGGGTAGTGGTGTTCCACAAGGATCAGTGCTGGGACCACATTAGCAACATGTGTGTTACAGGCGAGGACTCTGCAATATGTCAGTCCCAGTTTTCCAGACCCACTCGCCCATTTTGTTGCTGGTTGAGCCAGTCACACCGATTAGCCAACTATACCCTTCAGTGACGTCAATTGCTGTTCACTGTTCATTTCATGAGCCTTAACCTTCTGTGAAAGTCTGAGAGGTGGAACTTCTGATCACATCAATCCTTTAGTACGGGGATAGGTGTAATAGATCGCATGCAAGGCCAACATCTGTGCGTCACTGCCAGGAACAGCTGATGATACAAAGCTAGGTGGGACAGTAAGCTTTGAGGAGAACACAAAGGGGGAAAAATTCAGCTGCTTGCGCCTCCCGTTAGCGCCTTAAGAGGGCGCTAATGGGGCGTAAAGCAGCTAACGCCCGGGCGCAGCGCCGCCCATGCCTCCCGAAAAATTTAGTGGGAGGTTAGCGGCGGCGGCAGCCGGTAGCGCCCTGTGGCGCTGCGCCGCCGGCGATGACGTCATCGCCGTGCGCAGCACCCCGCTCGCGCCCCGGCCGTGATCTTCAGTCGCGCCCCCTGATTTACCGCCAGACGCTATGTCCGACGGGTTCAGGGAGGCGTACGTGCGGCCGGGGCGGCGATATTTAAAGCGGAGGTGGCAGGCGGCCATTTTTGTTGCTGGCCGCCTGCCAGCACCTGCCCCCGGCCCCCGTGAAGCCCCCCCACCGTGAAGTGCCGGCTGCGCTCCAAGAGCCCGGCACTTCTCTTGAGTGCCGGGCTCTTTTGCCGGCACTCCCGATCCCTGGGGGCCCAGCTGGGCCCCGGTTCGCGCTGCGCAGGGTCCCTCCCCTTTAAGAAGGGGAGGAAGGCCTGCAATACCGCGGCGCGACGTGCCACAGCGCGTGGCGCTGCGGCACGTCGCGCCAGGATATTCACTCGCAGCGCCCCAAGAGGGATGCGGGCTGCTTCCAGTTGCGCCCCGCTTCCCTCTTGGGGCGCAACCACTGAAGTTCCGGCGCGGGGCCGCTAATTTTTTCGGGGCGCTAAAAGTCGCGCCCCGGCGAGGTTAGCGCCCCAAATGGGGCGCGACTCAATTTTTACCCCAAAGAGTTTGCAAAGGGACATAGATAGACTAAGTGAGTGGGCGGTAAGTTGGCAGATGGAGTATAATGTAGGGAAATATGAGGTTATTCACTTTGGTAGGAAGAATAGAAAAACAGAATATTTTTTAAATGGTGAGAAACTTTCAAATGTTGGTGTTCAGAGAGATTTGGGTGTCCTCATGCAAGAAACACAGAAAGCTAGCATGCAGGTACAGCAAGCAATAAGGAAAGCAAATGGCATGTTGGCCTTTATTGCAAGGGGGTTGGAGTATAGGAGTAAGGAAGTCTTGCTACAATTGTACAGGGCCTTGGTGAGACCACACCTGGAGTACAGTGCACAGTTTTGGTCTCCTTATCTAAGGAAGGATATACTTGCCTTGGAGGCGGTGCAACGAAGGTTCACTAGGTTGATTCCTGGGATGAGAGGGCTGTCCTATGATGAGAGATTGTGTAGAATGGGTCTATACTCTCTGGAGTTTAGAAGAATGAGAGGTGATCTCTTTGAAACATATAAGATTCTGAGGGGGGATTGACAGGTTAGATGCTGAGAGGTTGTTTCCCCTGGCTGGAGTGTCTAGAACTAGGGGGCATAGTCTCAGGATAAGGGGTCGGCCATTTAAGATCGAGATGAGGAGGAATTTCTTCACTCCGAGGGTTGTGAATCTTTTGAATTCTCTGCCCCAGAGGGCTGTGAATGCTGAGTCTTTGAGTATATTCAAGGCTGAGATCGATGGATTTTTGGACTCTAAGGGAATCAAGGGATATGGAGATCGGATGGGAAAGTGGAGTTGAGGTCGAAGGTCGGCCATGATCTTATTGAATGGCCGAGCAGGCTCGAGGGGCCGTATGGCCTACTCCTGCTCCTATTTCTTATGTTCTTATGAACAGCACAAGAAATGGTGTACTGATCCTTAGCACTTGGGCAATCATAGAATGATGCAGCACAGAGTTCGGCCCCCATCGTGCCTGTGCCGGTGTTCTGAGATATGGTAGAACTAGAACTACAGTACTTATAAACAGAAGGCAGTATAGTCCACAAAATGCAAGAAAATACATATTCATCACAAAGGATTACAGGATAAAGGGGTGAAATATTTCTGGGCGTGGAACGCCTCCCTCTTCAGCTGCCCTCCTTTATGCTCAAAGCCTTGCACAACTGCATCGAGTCGATCAAGAAAACAGCAAATGGATACCTTGGACCATTTGGGATTCAGATAACAGGCAGAAGCAGGATGTGTGTCGTTTATTACCGAGAAGCATGAGAAATTAGGGATACCTACCTCTATGGCAGCCTATCAGTGCCAGGGTACACTCGGGGAATGGGTACAGTGTACTTTCCCCCATAACAAACTGTCAGTGTCAGAACAAGAAGAAGGAACGTGACAGGAGAGATTCCAGCCGCCAAGAAAATATTTACGAGCTGAAACAATTTTTTTGGCTCCACATGGAGCCATTTGCCTTAAGAGGCTAAGTACCTTTGAATGATGTCAGCAGCCTTTACTCTCCTTGGAGAGCTCCAGGCATCAGGCCCAATATAGAACGAGAGATCCCCATAAATATTTCATCAAGGCTAACCTGGAAAACCCCAGCCCAACAGGAAGTTAGCAAATGTTAGACTTTAGTCCAGAAATTATACTGTGAAGGGAACTGTACTTTCCCGTATAATAGTCCGCTGGTACCTTTGTTTTGTCTTTGCTAATAATCCTATTTAAAGATTACTGGGGGGGTGAGGAGCCCTGTGGATTTTATTTTCATGGCGTGGTGGCTGTCTTGCAGCGCATCTGCTCTAAGTAGAGTGTCAGCCGTGGCTCAGTGGGCGGCACTCTCGCCTCTGAGTCAGAAGGTTGTGAGTTCAAGTCCCCACTCCAGAGACTCGAGCACAAAAAGCTAGGCTGACGCTCCCAGTGCCAGTGCTGAGGGAGGGCCGCACTGTCTGGAGGTGCCGTCTTTCGGATGAGACGTTAAACCGAGGGCCCCGTCTGCTCTCTCAGCTGGACGTAAAAAAATCCCACGGCCACTATTCTGAAAAAAAAGCAGGGGGAGTTATCCCGGTGCCCTGGGGCCAATGTTTATCCCTCGACCAACATCACTAAAAACAGATTATCTGGTCATCATCACATTGCTGTTTGTGGGAGCTTGCTGTGCGCAAATTAGCTGCCGCGTTTCCCTACATTACAAACAGTGAATAAACTTGAAAAGTACTTCATTGGCGGTGAAGCGCTTTGAGACGTCCTGAGGTGGTGAACGGCACCAAATAAACGCAAGCCCTTTCTTTGTTTGCAGGGGTGGACCATCCGCCCTTACTATTTAAATGACCCCATTCCCGCGATTTGGGACGGGGGTCAACTTCGACCTCCAGGGACATCCCGGGGAATCCTGCCAGACTGCTCTTCCAGCGGCACAGCAGAGGGCCTGGGATTCTTGAGGCCACGGTGAGCATTCTTTATGTTCACAAGCACGTAACCTGATGGCATAAATCACCCTGAAATGCTTCCTCGCATAACGTCACCATGACAACAATAAAGGGGGGGGGGGGGTGGCTTCCTGTGGCTCGTCACCCTCCCAAAAATAAACCGATTTTCCAAAACACTTTTTCATGGAAACAGCGCCCCTTCAGAAGAGGCCCTTCCTGCTCGTTCAGTATATATTCTTGACAAATGAGCAACCTCTTACCGTCATTCCCTGAGCAACGTTTAACTGTAAAAGAATCTGTTGCCAGGATTTAAAAGAGAAAAAAAAAAATGGAGAGAAAATTTCACAGGAAACAGTTTGACCAAAAAAAAAAGTCATTTCGTGTAAAACCATTCTCCTCCCTGCAACATAAAAAAATTTCCCTCATGGGAAAATTGCAGGCAGAGCCAAGCTTCCAGCGAATGGTGAGTGAATGTGTGCTTGTATGTTTAATCACTTCCACAGAATACGAGGCTGTGTTGTGTAATCCAGTCTTGCGCAAAAGCTGCAGGTGATTTTTTTTTGTCTCTGCGATGTTGGCTGATGGCCACGAGGAAAAGCTGGAAGCCAGCAACTCCCTGAAAGCAGCAAACTTGCCCAGAGAACTGTCTACAAACAGTAACGAGGGGGAGATGTGGAGTGGTTGGGGGGAGGGGGGGGACATGGGGGAGGGCTAGGACTATGAGGAACTGCTCTGCATTACATGAATTCCACTTCTTAGAATAATATTCAGTCGTGACAGCTATAAATGGGATTGCAAGGCAAGCAGAGTAATGTGATCCCTGCTCATACTTATCTCATACGCTGTCACCCAGGTCAGGCACATTTGTTACATTTCATGTCTGCATTGCTTCCCGGTCAGATATCATCTCTTGCACAGTGAAGTAACGTTATGACACGTCTGGCTTGTGTCTTATAGGAAAGGCCAAAGCGCTTCCCGGAGCTGTAGCATCGCTAAGCTTCAGCTGGGAGCCTAGTGAGTAACTGTGCAGTGTGGTGTGGCGTGAGGCCAAACAGGCCAAGGTGGTGCCAGGTTCAGTCCCTCCACTCACTGCTTTCAACTGGAGTTGAGAGCTGGTGAGTCTCTCTTCTGCCACCCTCCCTAAACTTGAGCTCATCCAAAACACTGCTGCCCGCGTCCTCAGTCCCGTTCACTCATCACCCCCTGTGCTCGCTGACCTACATTGTCTCCCGGTCTGGAAAGACCTCGATTTTAAAATTCTCATCCTCGTGTTCAAATCCCTCTAGGGCCTCACCCCTCCCTATCTCTGTAACCTCCTGCAGCCCTACAGCCCTCTGAGATCTTTGCGCTCCTCTAATTCTGGCCTCTTGCGCATCCTCGATTTCCTTCGCCCCTCCATTGGCGGACGTGCCTTCTGTTGCCTAGGCCCAAGCTCTGGAATTCCCTCCCTAAACCTCTCCGCCTCTCTACCTCTCTCTCCTCCTTTAAGACGTTCCTTAAAACCTACCTCTTTGACTAAGCTTTTCGTCACCTGCCCTAATATCTCCTTCTTTAGCTCGGCGTCAAATTTGTTCTGTCTGATTACGCTCCTGTGAAGCGCCTTGGGACATGAGCCTGAGAGTTAAATCCAATTCCAACAATGTGGTCACACCAAGTCAGCATATTGATCCAAGATGTGATTCAGCAGGAACACTCCCACTCAAAATCAAATGTATTAATTTGTCATGGAGATGGGGTAGAAATTGCATGGAAGCTACAGAACAGATGGAAGTGCAACGCGATGGGACTTCTGCTTCTGCCACTGTGACCTGCCATTGACCCCCATCCCAAATCCCGGGGATGGGGCTATTTGAATATTTGGGGCAGGCGCTCGGGCCTGTGATGGCGCAACAGAGGGGCCCTCCCCAGTGAAGCGGTGGATCTTGGTGTGGCATGGTGCTGCTCCAGAATTGGAAGTCCGAGGCCCGTGTCCCAAGCCCCAAATCAGCCTGGTTAAGTTTATGGATCCCTCTGTGATAACTGCTTGCCTTTGCTCTGATGGGAGCCGTCTCTAGGCCACCCCCCCGCAGCACCCTCCTGCCCCCAAGGAGATCTACACCTGCTCTCAGCGGACATAAACGCCACTGAACCATCAGAAGCATGTCAGGAAGGTTGAGAATGCCCCCCACATGACCCTTGAATTTGCAGAGTGTTGTGACAAGGGGGTGGGCAGATGAAGTGCCCATGCCCCCCTCCCCTGGAGCGCATTCACCTGGCAAGTTTTCAGTGGGGGGCAAGATCAGTCAGGCAGGAGCCTTGGCCTCTTAAAAACAAGGGCCCAGATGAAGTGGCGGTGGGGACGGGAATGGAGCGGGAACGGACTGGCAGGTCTTCGGGGGCAATTTTAACTTCGGCCGCCACCTTTCCACCGGGTGTGGTGGGTTAAAATCATCCCCCCCCCCCACCCCACCCCGCCTCCACATCTACTCCAATATCTTTATAAACATCAGCAAAGAACATCAGTAAAACCCAGTGTTAAAGCTAAGGGTTCGCTCTCCTGGAGAAGATGCGGCCAATGTGCAGTGTTATTTTCTGGAGCAGATGATTCCAGGGACCGAGCCCACCTTAACAACTTGTCAGCGTGCCGACAACACCCGGTTTTATTCGGCGTACGGGTAGGATTACCAACCTGCCAACTAAATGTCCACCGTGGCTCAGTGGGTAGCACTCTTGTACTTCTCAGCCCAAAATGTTGTGGGGTTCAAATCCCACTCCAGACCCTTGAAGCACAAAATCTAGGCTGACACTCCCAGTGCAGTACTGAGGGAGTGCTGATCTGTCATCTGTCAGATTAGATGTTAAACCGATGCCCTGTCCACCTTGCAGGTGGATGTAAAAGGTCCCATGGCACTATTTTGAAGAAGAGCATGGGAGTTATCCCTGGTGTCCTGGCCAATATTAGATCAGCCATTATCTCATTGAATGGCAGAACAAGCTCGAGGGGCTAAATGGCCTACCCCTGTTCCTATGTTCCAAAAACTCCAGGATTGGCCTGGAGTCTCCAGGAATTGAAGATTAATTTCCAGGACACGGCAGCCAGCAACACCCAGGGAGAAAAATCATAGAGGACATCAAACAAGATTGCGTTTTATCCTTTCCTTTCAATTGTTAGTTATAAAAATATTGGAGATGGGGGGGGGGGAAAAAACTCACTAACAGTCAAGATTATTCCAATTGGGTAACAAAGGATCTGGCTCCCATTCCAATTGGCCGTGCGGAGGAGTGTGCCCGGAGAATGGACCAATGGCGGGAGTGTGGGGGCGGGGCAGTTCGCGGCGTGAGGTCATGTGATGAAACCTCCAGGAATACACCCAACCAGAGTTGGCAACCCAATGTACAGGATGCTGACTGACACGGTCCCACGGGGGAATGCTGAAACTCAACAGGTCAGTCAGCATTGGTGGAGGGGACAACAACGTGCCTTTATACAGCACTTTTAACGTAGTAAATACATCCCAAGGCGCTTCACAGGAGCGTTCTCAAACAAAATTTGACACCGAGCCACATAAGGAGATATTAGGACAGGTGACCAAAAGCTTGGCCATTGAGGTAGGTTTTAAGGAGCGTCTTCAAGGAGGAGAGAGAGAGGCGGAGAGGTTTAGGGAGGGAATTTCAGAGCTTAGGGCCCAGGCAGCTGAAGGCACGGCCGCCAATGGTGGAGCCAAGGAAGTCGGGGATGCGCGAGAGGCCAGAATTAGAGGAGCGCAGAGATCTCCAAGGGTTGTGGGGCTGGAGGAGGTTACAGAGATAGGGAGGGGGGGCGAGGCCATGGAGAGATTGGGAAACAAGGATGAGAATTTTAAATCTGAGGCGTTGAGCGACCGAGAGCCAATGTAGGTCAGCGAGCATCAGGGTGAACAGGACTTGGTGCGAGTTAGGGCACGGGCAGCAGAGTCAGGATATAGCATCAGGATATAGCGTCAGGATATCGCCCTTAGCAGCACGGTCCTGTAACATTAAGTCATCCGCAGTTCTCTCCACAGATGCTGACAGAACCTTCCAGCACTTGTTGCAGATTCCCAGTACGGGCAGTGTTCAGCTTTGTGTTTTGTTATTTATGCTGCTTCAGGGTTCCGGTCGCATATCATGATGTGTTTAGGGAGTGATTGCTGATTTGTTGCCTGCCCTGTGGCTGTCTCCAGCTGCACCCTGCTGCTAGCCGAGCAACGAGTTCAGTTACAGGTAGGGCAGGTTACGTATCGACTCAATTTAAGCAAATCCAGAGTCTTTCCACCATCTGCAAGGCACAAGTAAGGAGTGTGATGAATACTCTCCACTTGCCTGGATGAGTGCAGCTCCAACAACACTCAAGAAGCTCGACACCATCCAGGACAAAGCAGCCCGCTTGATTGACACCCCATCCACCACCTTAAACATTCACTCCCTCCACCACCGGCATACTGTGGCTGCAGTGTGTACCATCTACAGATGCACTGCAGCAACTCGCCAAGGCTTCTTCGACAGCACCTCCCAAACCCGCGACCTCTTCCACCTAGAAGGACAAGGGCAGCAGGCGCATGGGAACACCACCAGTTCCCCTCCAAGTCACACACCATCCTGACTTAGAAGTATATTGCCGATCCTTCATCGTCGCTGGGTCAAAATCCTGGAACTCCCTCCCTAACAGCACTGTGGGAGTACCTTCACCACACGGACTGCAGCGGTTCAAGAAGGTGGCTCACCACCATCACCTTCTGAAGGGGCTACTAGGGATGGGCAATAAATGCTGGCCTTGCCGGCGACGCCCACATCCCATAAACAAATAAAAAAAAGGTGCATTCCTTCATCACCAGAGAGAGCCGGAGCAGGCTTCCTTCATCACCAGAGAGAGCCGGAGCAGGCTTCCTTCATCACCAGAGAGAGCCGGAGCAGGCTTCCTTCATCACCAGAGAGAGCCGGAGCAGGCTTCCTTCATCACCAGAGAGTGGTATTGGCAGAAGGTTTATTTTAAAAATTCATTCTCGGGATGTGGGCGTCACCGGCAAGACCGGCATTTATCGCCCGTCTCTCTGTGCCCTTGAGAAGGTGCTGGTGGTGGGCCTTCTTCCTGAGCCTGATCCCCCCCATCCCCTACCCCAACACACAGCTGTAGTGGTTTTGATACAACTGAGGGGCTTGCTCGAACACTTCAGAGGCTACCGCATTGGTGTGGGACTGGTGTCACATATAGGGTAAGGACGGCAGGTTTCCTTCTCTAAAGGACATTAGTGAACCAGTTGGGTTTTTATGGCAATCTTCAATGGTCACTTTTACTGAGACCAATTTTCTATTCCCAGATTTGTAAAACTGAATTCAAAGTTTTACACAGCCCTGGTGGGCTTTGAACTCACATCCTCCAAGATTATAAATCAAGGCCTACCTGGATTAGTAGTCCAGTAACATAACCACTAAACTACTACACCCATATGGCAGTGTAGTGGTTACGCTGGGGATTGGCATACTGCCCTATCTCTCAGTATAACTACAGTTGTACAGGGCCTTGGTGAGACCACACCTGGAGTACTGTGTGCAGTTTTGGTCTCCTTACCTAAGAAAGGATATACTTGCCACAGAGGGAGTGCAGCGAAGGTTCACCAGACTGATTCCTGGGATGGCAGGACTGTCGCATGAGGAGAGATTGGGTCGACTAGGCCTGTATTCACTAGAGTTTAGAAGAATGAGAGGGGATCTCATTGAAACGTATAAAATTCTGACAGGGCTAGACAGACTGGATGCAGGGAGGATGTTTCCCCTGGCTGGGGGGGCGGGGGTGGGGGGGGGCTCTAGAACGAGGGGTCACAGTCTCAGGAAACAGGGTAGGACATTTAGGACTGAGATGAGGAGAAATTTCTTCACTCAGAGGGTGGTGAACCTGTGGAATTCTCTACCACAGAAGGCTGTGGAGGCCAAGTCACTGAATATATTTCAGAAGGAGATAGATAGATTTCTAGACACAAAAGGCATCAAGGGGTATGGGGAGAGAGCAGGAATATGGTATTGAGATAGAGGATCAGCCATGATCATATTGAATGGCGGAGCAGGCTCGAAGGGCCGAATGTCCTACTCCTGCTCCTATTTTTCTATGTTTCTATGTTTCAATATGTAGTTTGCTTTAGGGAGATCTGGAGACAGGAAAAAGAGGAGAAAATGTATTCTATGGCTTAAAAGAAACATGATATGCATTAATTAGAAATAAATTTACATTCAAAGCCTTAAAATGATATAGTGAGGTAAAGAAAGACATTATTTGCATTTCTATAGCACCTTTCATAACCTCAGGCGTCCCTAAGCCTTTCACAGCCAATAAAGTACTTTTCAAATGTAGTCACTGTTGTAGTGTAGGGAAACACAGCAGCCATTTTGCACACAGCAAGCTCCCACAAACAGCAATAAGATAAATGTTCTGACGAAGGGTCATCGACTTGAAACGTTGACTCTGTTTCTCTCTCCACAGATGCTGCCTGACCTGCTGAGTATTTCCAGCGTTTTCTGTTTTTATTTCAGATTTCCAGTATCCGCAGTATTTTGCTTTTGTATTAGATAAATGTTGTTCAGTTAATGTTGGTTGAGAGATAAATATTGGGTCAGGACACTGGGGAGAACTCCCCTGCTCTTCTTCAAATAGTGCCGTGCGATCTTTTATGTTCACCTAAGAAGGCAGACAGAACCTTTGATTTAACTTCCCATCCAAAAGACGGCACCTCCAACAGTGCAGCACTCCCTCAGTTCTACATTGAAGTGTCAGCCTGGATTATGTGCTCAAGTCTCCTGGAGGAGGGTTTGCGAACATATGACTTTTTGACATAGGAAGTAAGTGTGCTCCCACTGAGCCACGACTAACGCCTAGCAACCTGCCGCTACCGAATGTACTCATGTGAAATTCCTTCTTCTGTTATTTTACTGAAAGAATGAACTCATTATAATGAATAGGTCAACAGTCTGTTAAATAGCAGAGGGAGGAATGCCATACTCTTAGCATCCCAGGGCGGGGAATTCAAAGTGCTTTGACTTTAAAACTGAACTATAGGACAAATTGGTTCCTAACTCAAAGGGGAGAGAGCAAGGCAGTGAGAACAGTTATAGACACAATGCGCCAGGTGGTCTCCTTCCGTGCGATATACCTCAATGGTTCGATGAAGACGTTGAACACTTAACAAGGCCTCCAGCTACTTTTGGACTAAGGTGGCCCATGAGCCCATTTGATTCCGCTCTTTCAGGGGACCGATGGGTCTAGCTCTTTGCTCAAGCAATCCTGAAACAATTCCAGTGATACTAAGTAGCCCTAGAGGCTTGGAGAAGGTGGGGAGTTCAAATCCCACGCTGGCAGTATGAGAATTAGAATTTGGGTTTAAAAAAAATAAAAGTCTGGTATCAGGAAAGGTCATGAAGTTGTTGGATTATTGTAAAAACCCACTAGTTCATAAGAAATAGGAGCAGGAGTAGGCCATTCGGCCCTTCGAGCCTGCTCTGCCATTCAATGAGATCATGGCTGATCTTCTGCCTCAACTCCATTCACCGGCCCTATCGCCATATCCCTTGATGTCCTTACTAGTCAGAAATCTATCGACTTCTGTTTTGAATATACCCAATGACTGAGCTTCCACAGCCCTCTGGGGCAGAGAATTCCAAAGATTCACCACCCTCTGTGTGAAGAAATTTCTTCTCATCTCAGTCCTGAATGGCCTACCCTTTATCTTGAGGCTGTGGTCCCTGGTTCTAGACTCCCCAGCAAAGGAAACATTCTCCCAGCATCCATCCTATCAAGCCCTGTAATAATTTTGTATGCTTCAATGAGATCCCCTCTCATTCTTCTGAATTCAAGAGAATACAGGCCTAGTTTACTCAATCTCTTCTCATACGACAGTCCCACCAGCCCAGGAATCAATCTCGTGAACCTTCGTTGCACTCCGTCTATGGCAAGTTTATCCTTCCTTAGGTAAGGAGACCAAAATTGTACACAGTACTTCACTAATGACCTTTAGGGAAGGAAACCTGTCGGTCTGGCCTATATGTGACTCCAGTCCCACACCAACTTGTTTGTCTCTTAATTGCCCTCTGAAGTGGTCTAGCAAGGAACTCAGTTGTATCTAACTTCAAGAAGGTGGCCCACCATCACCTATTGACTCAGTTCTACTAGGGATGGGCAATAAAAATGCCAGTCTTGCCAGTGACGCCCACATCCCGAGAATTAATAATAAAAAAAAATAACAGATTGTGTAGAGAGCATGAAAGATTGTGCCCATTCTTTGAATGCTGCCTCCCTCAGTGACTGATGTCACTGAACCTGAGCAGATATCTGGCAGACCCAAAACCGTAACATGTGCACAGATAACCTCCCCCAGCCTTATCTTTTATTACTCTTTAATCCTAGTTCCTCAATAGCTTAGTGTACAAATGCATTGCCTGATGTGGAAGTTATGCTAAACCTTTATAAATCACTGGTTAGGCCTCAGCTGGAGTATTGTGTCCAATTCTGGGCACCGCACTTTAGGAAGGATGTCAAGGCCTTGGAGAGGGTGCAGAGGAGATTTACTAGAATGGTGCCAGGGATGAGGGACTTCAGTTATGTGGAGAGACTGGAGAAGCTGGGATTGTTCTCCTTAGAGCAGAGAAGGTTAAAGGGAAGATTTAACAGAGGTGTTCAAAATTATGAGCAGCTTTAATAGAGTAGATAGGAAGGAACTGTTTCCACATGGCAGGAGTGTCGGTAATCAGAGGTCACAGGTTTAAGAAAATTGACAAAACAACCAGAGGGGAGGTGAGTAGAATGTTTTTTACGCTGTGAGTTGTGATGATGTGGAATGCGCTGCCTGAAAGGACGGTGGAAGCAGATTCAGTTGTAACTTTCAAAAGGGAATTGGATAAATACTTGAAGGGGAAAAATTACAGGGCTATAGGGAAAGAGCAGGGGGAGTGGGACTAATTGGAGAGTTCTTTCACGATGGGCCGAATGGCCTCCTTCTGTGCTGTATCATTCACTGAGTCTAAATCACACAGACCAGGAAGGTGGTCAGGGTTAATCGCTGGTCTGTGCTGAGTTAGCTGATCTGGTGTTTTGGAAATCACGGTTCATTACAATTCATAAACGACAAAAACATTCTTATTTGGCAAAGGCATCCCTTCGCTTGAGGTTGCACAATCCTGCAGCTGGTGCTGTGCCAGCTTGGATTAGCAAGGCTCTTGATCCCTTCCTGCCAGAGAATGCTAGTCCATGTAGGATGGGCAAGAATAGATCGGATGTGCTGAGCAACACACAAATAGCCACAATTGCACAAAAGTGTTTTGTCAAGCGGAAAGCAAAAAACAAATACACACATCGAGCACAACAAGACATTCAGACCAGTTAACAAGCCCATTCCTTAGATCAAGAGATTCCTATTCAATGAATAACCACTTCGATGTAGAGTGGCTGACCACTTCCTGAAACAAATTAAAAAGAACATTCTGCAAGGTGCAGCAGGTCAATCAGCATCTGTACATACACAAGACAGGCGGGTGGATCGCTCCGTTAGAACTTTTCAGCTCTGGCAAAGGATTACGCCCAGTGTGGGCGTGACGGACAAGGAAGGAAGGAAGAAAGAAACAAAAGCAAGTTGCATTTACATAGCGCCTTTCACGCCCTCGGGATGTCCCAAATGGCTTCACGGCCACTTTTTGAAGTGGAGTCACAGTTGCAATGTAGGAAATGCGGCCGCCAATATGAGCGCACAGCAAGCTCCCACAAACAGCAGTGAGACAAATGACCAGCTAATCTGTTGTAGTGACGTTGGTTGAGGGATAAATATTGGCTCCAGGACACCGGGGAGAACTCCCCCTGCCCTTCTCGGGGCCTCGGTTTAACGTCTCATCTGAAAGGCGGCACCCCCCGACAGCGCAGCGCTCTCTCAGCACTGCACCGGAGTGTCACCCTGGATTTTGTGCTCTGGTCTCTGGAGTGGGGACTTGAACCCACAGCCTTCTGACTCAGAGGCGAGAGAGCGTGCGACCCACTGAGACCTGTTGCAGGTTCCCAGTACTTCTCGTGTTGTTCGAGAGCTCTAGCATTCGCAGTTTGTTTTTCCTTTCTAATTTCTTTCCTAATTTTTAAACTGTGTTCTGTAGTATTTGGATAATTCATCACAGGAATGACTTGCCTGGATCAACTTTGCCAGTCCCCTTCATAATCTTCAAAGCTTCAATCAAGTCACCTCGAAGCCCCCTTAACTTTTTGGGGGGAGACCAAAACTGGGGCCATGAATATAAGATAGTCACCAATAAATCCAAATCGGGAATTTAGGAGAAACATCTTTACTCAGGGAGTGGTGAGAATGTGGAACTCGCTGCCACAGGGAGTAGTTGAGGCGAAGAGCAGAGATGCATTTAAGGGGAAGCTAGATAATCACATGAGGAAGAAAGGAATGGAAGGTTATGCTGATAGGGTTAGAGGAAGAGGGGTGGGAGGAGGCTCGTGTGGAGCATAAACATTCAGCCCAGCTGGCATAGACCAGTTGGGCTGAATGGTCTGTTTCTGTGCTGTAAATTCTATGTAATTCTATGTAAGCTTTCTGAATGGTTTGTACAATGGACTATGATCCCAATTGATCGGGATTTGTTCACTCAGTGTGCCAGTTTGACGTAGGTTGGGTTGCAATCTGCTCTCACTAAGGCCTGGATGTCGAGTTGAAACCTGGGCAGTGCTGATACAGGGCCTGGCGTACGTTCCAGATTGGCACGAGCCAACCTGCTGACTGCCCGGCTGTTCCGGAAAAATTAAGAGCAATCTTATCTGAAAATCCTTGGAGTTCCAATTCCATTCAACAAAGCAGTTCTTTGTCGCTGGGTAAAAACGGTCCCTCATCTCCTGTACAGCCTAGGGTTGCCCTGGAGTCTCCAGGAATAGATTAATCCTGAGGGGTCTGGACAGAGTAGATAGAGAGAAACTGTTCCACATTGGCGGAAAGGTCGAGAACCAGAGGACACAGATTTAAGGTGATTGACAAAAGAACCAAAGGCGACATGAGGAAAAACATTTTACGCAGCGAGTGGAATGCACTGCCTGAAAGGTTGGTGGAGGCAGATTCAATCATTGCTTTCAAAAGGGAATTAGATAAGTACCTGAAGGAAAAAAAAATTGCAGGACTACGGAGAAAGGGCGGCGAATTGGGACTAGCTGAAGTGCTCTTGCAGAGAGCCGGCACGGGCTCAGCGGGCCCCCTACTGTGCTGTAACAATGGCTGAATTTCCCCTACCTCGGCGGGTCCGTGGTGGGCGACGTCGGTGGCGGGTTCCGGCCTCGCTGCGTGGAATGATTTTCTCCTGATTGGGCTTGTTAGGTCTGCCCAGCGCGTTTGCCGGCCAATTGAAGGAAGCGGGCCTGATGATGTCATTTGATGATGCGTTATCAGCCGGTTTCCTTAAAGGGACCATGCGCAAATTTATTTTGACATTTGTGCTGTCAGTGTTCTACAGCATTGAGGTGCTGCAAACACTGACAAGCACTGCACAGAGGTGCAGGGCTGTAGCCAGGCTCCCCCTTGACTCCCTCCATATGCTTATAGAGGGAGTCACAGCACACAGGGAGGTTCTCTTCCCTTCCCATGGGCGGAAGAGACCTCCCCAGGAGACCAATGCAGCCTGGTTGCACATTGCACAGGAGGAAACAAGCAGTGATGTCGTCAGGAGGACCAGGCTTCAGTGGTGCAAACCTTTCAATGATCTCAGTAGATCACGAAACGTTAATACAAAGCCACACTCAACCTCATCCTGCTGTGCCACTCATCAGATCCCCATCACTCTGCCTTCCCTACCCTACTCCTGCACATCCTTACTCACACCAACTTACCTTGCACCACCACCCATCCCTCTCTATCTACATTATCACTTCTCCACCTCACTAGCCACCCATCACACTCATCCTCATCCTAGTCCAATCATACCAACTAACAGCACACAAGGGTAGGCACTTGGGTGTTTTAGCCAATGTTCATGTAAAGTTTCTGTTAATGTGTTGTCAAACATTGAAATCTTTATTTTTAACACTTTGCATTCTTGGACAGACTTGCACCTTTGGAAGTGGCTTAGTGAGTTGCAGTGAATGGTGAGACCTAATGTTACCCCCCCGCAATGGTGATGCGTGTGAAAGGAATGGCTTGGGCATTGTAGGGATGCTTTATGGTGTTGGTGTGGGGTGGTGCCAACCTGGCGCATCATGTGACAGCCAGGGTGTACAGCATCAAGTGAAGTAAATCTGGCCATGATGAGGACATCCCTGGCGTCCCGGGCAGCAATGTGGTCAGATGCTGATGCCCTCTGTCCTGTGCAGCATCAGGTGATTGTGGAGGAGGTTGGTGTTGTTGTTAGTGATGTTGGTGTGCCTGGTGCTGCTGGTGTGCCTGGTGCTGCTGATGTTGGGGCTGATCGTGGTGGATTCTGAGGACCAATGTGAGAGAGTTTCAAGGGCACCCATGCTGATGGAATAGATGGCAGGTGAAGTAGAGATGACAGAAGCGATCTGTCACTGGTGGGAGAGGTAATGAGGTCAGACTGGATGGAGACTTGTGTAAAGACTTGCAGCATTCTGAATCTGTAGTGCAATTGCAGTTTAGAGAAGCTAGTGACTAAGGGAAGATATCTGAATCAGCTGGGAGCTTTTACTGTACATTTGAAACTGTCAACTCATCAGCTGAAATAATGGCAGGTGACCTCCCGCCTCAGCTTCACTGACCATGTCTAGGCACAGTGGGAAACCAGTGGGCAACCTGTCAAATTCAAAAAGCTGGGCAAAAAGCATTGTTAAGTGGCTGTAAACAAGCCACTAATGATTTCCATTGCCTCCCCCGCCGCTGCGTGTCGGGTCTGCTCAGCGCTGGCAGACCCGACATTTGGGAAAGGCGGGTGGCGGTGGGTTGACAGCAGGGTCTCGACCCACTGTCAAAAAAAACACTTTCCCACCTGACCTGCCACCAATCGTGCACACTGACCCCCCCTGGAAATTTCCCCCCTATGATTCTACGATTCTATCTGCTGGACATGGTTACAAGCAAACTCAGGAGAGAGAAATCATGAGGCGTTAAAAGATAATTGTGCGTGTTTTAAAAAAAAATTTCTTGCAACGCTTTTGTTCATTGGTTATAAAAATATTGGAGATGGGGTGGATGGGGTGAAAAGGCTGTGTGACCGGGCAGGCGGTCATGTGGTGAAACCCCCAGGAATACTTCCAAGCTATTCACTAAAAATATTAATGATCTAGACGAGGGAACGAGATGTATTGGCCCAAAAATTCGTGAGGAAGCCTTCGTGCGAGGGTAAGGCCTTCCCCGCGATCTCTCATTGCGCGTTGGCTTTTTCAGTTCCAGCTCGCACGAACTTGATGTTCTGGACAGCTGCTGTGCTGGGCTTGCGTATCCCACAGGCGCAGTTAATTCGTGCGAGCTGTGGGATCACGTGACTCAGTTAGAGCCAATGGCAGCACACCATCTTCCATTCATAACTTTCACATAAGTGCTGTGAAAGCTATGAATCTATACCCCCCAAAAGAACTGCTAAACCTCAATTAAATTTTAAAAAAAAACCATCACATTAATAAAATAAGTATAGTTAAATAAATTAACCATTTTAAATAAAAAATTAAATTTTTGAAAAAATTTAAAATCTTTTAAAAAGTTATAAAAATAAACTTACCTGTCTTTAAAGTCTCTAAAAAAGATATACCTGTTAAAAAAAATTCAAAATAATACTTAATTCACTACTTACCTTGTTAAAAGTGGGTCTTACTCCTCCTTTTTTTATGTGTAAAATCTTCCGTACTTACCTGCGCGTTGAAAGCCACTAAGTGCACAGCATGCGCGCAGCCTGTAGCGCGCACGCGGTTCAAGCTAGGAACCGCCCCCTTTTCCATTCACCAAGTGCCGGTTTTCAGCGCATGCGCAGTGCATGCAGAAAACCGGCAATTGGAGACAGAATACGCGAGAGTACACAGTGCGTACTCTCGCGTAGCGGCACTAATTTTTGGGCCAATATCTCCAAGTTTGCAGATGACACAAAGCTGGGTGGGCGTGTGTGCTGCGAGGAGGATGCCGAGAAACTCCAGGATGATTTGGACAGGTTGGGTGAGTGGGCAGAAGCATGGCAGATGCAATATAATGTGGATAAATGCGAGGTGATCCACTTTGGTGGAAAAACAGAAAGGCAGATTATTATCTGAACGGCAATAGATTGGGAGAAGGGGAAGTGCAACGAGACCTGGGTGTCCTTGTGCACCAGTCGCTGAAGGTAAGCATGCAGGTGCAGCAGGCGGTTAAGAAGGCAAATGGTATGTTGGCCTTCGTAGCGAGAGGGTTTGAGTACAGGAACAAGGATGTCTTGCTGCAGCTGTACAGGGCCTTGGTGAGACCACACCTTGAGTATTGTGTGCAGTTTTGGTCGCCTTATCTGAGGAAAGATGTTCTTGCCATGGAGGGTGTGCAGCGAAGATTCACCAGACTGATACCTGGGATGGCAGGAATGACGTACGAGGAGAGATTGGGTCGAGTGGGCTTATACTCTCTGGAGTTTAGAAGAATGAGAGGAGATCTCATTGAAACTTATAAAATTCTAACAGGGCTAGACAGACTGGATGCAGGAAGGATGTTCCCGATGGCAGGTGAGTCCAGAACAAGAGGTCACAGTCTAAGGATAAGGGGTAAGCCATTTAGGACAGAGATGAGGAGGAATTTCTTCACCCAGAGAGTGGTGAACCTGTGGAATTCTCTACCACAGAAGGCAGTTGAGGCCGAGTCAGTAAATATATTCAAGAAGGAGTTAGATATATTTCTTAAGGCTAAAGGTATCAAGGGATATGGGGAGAAGGCAGGTACAGGGTACTGAGTTTGGATGATCAGCCATGATCTCATCGAATGGCGGAGCAGGCTCGAGGGGCCGAATGGCCTACTCCTACTCCTATCTTCTATGTTTCTATGTTTCTAACCTGATTCGGCAACCCTACGCACGCCAGCAGTACTCAAGTGGTCCCTGTGCGGCCAGAGACAATTGGAGAATCGGAATTCTCCCACAGATTCCTGGCCTGCGGCCGCTGTTCCGTTGGGTGCCCAGTCCCAAAATCCCTGTCAGTGTCAGCCTCCGAGCAGCGGCCGACCAATTCCCTCAGTGACATCATCGGCCTGACACCGTTCAAACAAAAATAAATCAACAGAAATAGTCAGAAAATTCCCCAGAGGGATCTGAAAGTCTAATGGCAGTTCTTTGTAACCGGTTCTCAAAAGAAGCCACTGAGGGTGAGACTTCCTCATTAAAAGTAAATACCTGAGAAGTGAATAGAAACCGAGAATTTGAGAAATGTTTTTCAACTGACGCCCAGTGCACCAATTCCTGTTAGCTGAATGATTGTAACTGGAGATTCCTGTCAAGCAGACATTATTTTCTTGTTGCTGAAACCCTCATCCATGCCTTTGTTACCTCGAGACTTGACTATTCCAACGCACTCCTGACCAGCCTCAAATGTCCCGTCCTCCGTAAACTTGAGGTCATCGAAAGCTCGGCTGCCCGTGTCCTAACTCGCGCCAAGTCCCGTTCGCCCATCTCCCCTGTGCCGGCTGACCTACATTGGCTCCCGGTTAAGCAGCGCCTCGAATTCAAAATTCTCATCCTTGTGTTCAAATCCCTCCATGGCCTCGCCCCTCCCTATCTCCCGCCCCACAACCCCCCCACCACCCCCCCCACCCCCGAGATATCTGCGCTCCTCTAATTCTGCCCTCTTGAGCATCCCTGATTCTAATCGCTTAACCTTTGGTGGCCATGCCTTCTGTTGCCTAGGCCCTAAGCTCTGGAATTCCCTGCCTAAACCTCTCCGCCTCTCTACCTCTCTTTCCTCCTTTAAGACGCTTCTTAGAATCTACCTCTTTGACCAAGCTTTTGGTCACCTGCCCTAATTTATCCTTATGTGGATCGGTGTCAAATTCTTTGTCTTAAAATACTCCTGTGCGGCGCCTTGGGACGTTTTACTATGTTAAAGGTGCTATATAAACACACGTTGTTGTTGTTGTTGCCAGTATTTACATTTTCAAGATACACATGATCAATGTCCCGCAGCTCCCGCACAGCCGGCTCACCGGCTTTTAAATAGGAGAAACTGCGCATGTGCGGTATTTCGAATGGGCTGCGCGGCCCCTTAAAGGGGCCACGTACCCAAAAAAGAACATTAAAAGGGATCGCTCAAAGTCAAGATCCACCCCCTCTTGTGTAAACTATTACTGCAGTTGCAAACTGTAAAGTAACAATGTGAAATAGTCGGCATTTGAAAATATTCACCCGTAGAAAATGATACATTCGGAAAGGTTTATCTTTCCCCCCCCCCCGGCCCCCCTCTAATTTTCTCGCCAGCTCTCCTGAACGTGCTGACGAATTACTGGGGTACAGCTCCTCCAGTGCCTGTCGTAATCTGGTATCTCACCCATTCCGTGTTTGTGACCGTGGGCAATGAGTGTCGGCAGACTATTTGGGGTTGATTTTCACTCCCTTCAAAGCGCCAACCTGTTTCAGGCGACAGGCACCCCCCCCCCCCTTTTGATATTGAAATCGGGGTCAACCAGCTACAAATCAGATGGAGGACCCTTCTAAATTATGAGGGGCTTTGCTAGAGTGGATAGGGAGAAACTGTTTCCAGTGGCAGGAGGGTTGGTAACCAGATTTAAGGTCGAGTAATTGGCAAAAGAACCAGATGGGAGATGAGGTGAAATTCTTTTACGCAGCGAGTTGTTATGATCTGGAATGCGCTGCCTGAAAGGACGGTGGAAGCAGATTCAATACCCCGGGGACGGGGGCAGCACAGCCAAGCGATCCTGTCCTAGACCAATACTTACACACATGGCTCTGCAGCGGCAATCACTCAGTAACTATCGGCAGTAGAAACCCTGATCCCTAACGCCGAGGTCGGTTACAGAGCCCTTTGCTTCTCCAAATAAGATCAGCTAACTCAGCACAGACTGGGGTTATGACTCGGTCACCTCCTCCAGCCCTAAAACCCTCCCAGATCTCTGTCGCTCCTCCAATTCTGGCCTCTTGCGCATCCCCGGTTTCCTTCGCTCCACCATTGGCGGCCGTGCCTTCAGCTGTGTGTGGGCCCTAAGCTCTGGAATTCCCTCCCTAAACCACTCCGCCTCTCTCGCCTCCTTTAAGACGCTCCTTAAAACCTACCTCTTTGACCAAGCCCTTGGTCACCTGTCCTAATATCTCCTTATGTGGCTCGGTGTCAAATTTTGTTTTGATAATCGCTCCTGTGAAGCGCCTGGGGACGTTTTACTACGTTTAAAGGCGCTGTATAAATGCAAGTTGTTGTAAATGAACTTGGGACCTCTTTCTTGTCTGTATGACACTAAAGCTGAAGAGGAAGGCCAATCGGCCTATCTAGCCTGTCCTTCCCTGCTGCTCTGCTGAAAGGGACGAGGCTGCCACTGATCTGGAGAAGGCCACAGGCTGTTTCAATGAGCCAGCGGGGTTACAAAAGGGCAAGGGAAGATACTGTAATTAAACCCTCCTGTTATGAGAGCAATGCAAGCAAAATGGACGCCTATTTCCTGTTGTTTGTTCTGACAACCAAAGTGTGCCACAGTCTGTGACTCAGAGCCAGAGATAGGAACTGAAGCAGCAGATTTAGAGAATGATCTACAGGCCCGGCCCTGCTTCCCACTGCCACTGCTCTCACATCTAAAATGAATACCGTGCTTTAATGTGGTAATGTGTTCTGACACCTGGCTGAGAGTGTTGTACCTTAAATCTTCTCTCAGTTTAAGAGGGCCCTGGTTTGTGTGGAACTTTGGGACGGGTGACTGGTCGTTCCCCTCATGGTGTGACGCTGTTTTTGCCTCTCCTTCTTCAATCTTTCATTCTTTTCTTTTGGGGTTTTCACCGACCTCATCCAGCACTAACAATAGGGTGGGGCGGGGGTGGGGCGGGGAGTAGCGATCTTAGGACTCTACCACCTTGTTCCTTATGATCCAGAAGGACTTGCATTTCTCCAGCGCCTTTCACACCACCTCAGCACGTCCCAAAGCGCTTTACAGCCAATGAAGTACTTTGTGAAGTGTAGTCACTGTTGTAATGTAGGAAACGCGGCAGGCAATTTGCGCACAGCAAGACCCCACAAACAGCAATGTGATAATGGCCAGATCATCTGTCATTAGCGATGTTGGTTGAGGGATAAATATTGGCCCCAGGACACCAGGGATAACTCCCCTGCTCTTCTTCAAAATAGTGCCGTGGGATCTTTTACGTCCGCCCGAGAGGGCAGACGGGGCCTCGGTTTAACGTCTCATCCGAAAGACGGCACCTCCGACAGCGCAGCGCTCCCTCGGTACTGCGCTTGAACCCACAACCCTCATGACTCGAGAGGCAGAGAGTCTGACCCCCCGAGTCACAGCTGACAGCTGAACTCACTGCAAAAAACTGGGCCGTGTGAGCCTGAAATTCCAGCCTTTTATTCTGTGTTAAAAATGCTTAGCATATTTCTTTACATGCTGCTGAGGTCATCAAGAGCTGAGCTGGGAGAATGACTGAGACCCAGTCACAGCTGCAATGACTAGATTAATGAATCACGCTGGGTGGGCGAGTGTACATAGCACGTCACGTGACCCAGTCTCAGGCGCTCTCCCCGGCCTCCGCCCATGATGATATCATCAGGTACTCCATGTTTACATATAAATAAATAAACCCTCCAAAAAAAAAATGGCAGCGGACAGAAAAATACCAGTGAGATTAATTGAAACAGTTTAATTTGTAAAACTGGAAGCAGATGGTGAGACTCCCTCTCTCGTTTTAGATTTCGTCCCTCCTCACCGGAGCTCAATCTGGGTTTACTGCAACCCTATCATCCCTCACCCAAGTGGCCAGTCTTTGCTTGGTGGTGGGCTATTCGACTGGGGCAAGCATCACACCTCAGCCCAAATCTTTGAGTGGGAGCCTTAGACTGTAACCCTGGTCAATGTTTCCCTTTCCTGTGGCTCAGTGGGTAGCACACTTGCCTCTGAGTCAGAATGGTTGTGGGTTCAAGTCCCACGCCAGGGACTTGAGCACATAAAGCTGGGCTGACACTCCAGGGGAGTGCTGCACTGTCGGAGGTGCCGACTTTCGGATGAGACGTTAAACCGAGGCCCCGTCTGCTCTCTCAGGTGGACGTAAATAGATCTCATGGCCACTATTCCGAAGAAGAGCAGGGGAGTTCTCCCCCGTGTCCTGGGGCCAATATTTATCCCTCAACCAACATAACAAAACAGATGATTTGGTCATTATCACATTGCTGTTTGTGGGAGCTTGCTGTGCGCAAATTGGCTGCCACGTTTCCCACATTACAACAGTGACAGTACTTCATTGGCTGTAAAACGCTTTGAGACGTCCGGTGGTCGTGAAGGGCGCTATAGAAATGCAGGTCTCTCTTTCCTAGCTCGGCGGGATGATGCTCAGGCTAATTGTAGGTCCCTCCACGTCATCCCCAGTCAAGAGTCTGCCTCTACTAAGGGGTCCTGAGAGTGAGGAGGGGGCCTCGCTCTTGAAGTGTAAAACTCATCGCCAGACTCACTGCTGAAGTGGAGCAGTGGCTGCGGCAGCGTTCCTTTCAGTTACAAATAAAAGGCTGACATTTGAAGAGTTAAAAATAAGTCGTGTGTCAGTCGTGAGTCACTCTGAGGCAGCACACATTTTTTTCTTCCATAACCTTGAATGTATACACAAGGCCTTAGCAATGTCGCTCAGGAGATGATTCAAGGGGAAGGGGAAGGGGATGGGGGGGAGGGCGCGGAGGGGGGGGCGAGAGTGGTTTTCGCGATGGTGTCAGCAGTCTGCAACACCAGCGCTATCTGTGCTGCCCATCTGCTGTACTGTGTGACTGTGGAGAAACCTCACGTGGACCACAGAATTCAACTAATGCTGAGTTAACTCCACCGCAACACGGAAGGCCGATAAGCGGGAGGACGAGTCAAAAATTAGCCGAGTTATTTTAGACAGCCCGTAAGGTTTTCTAGAACAGGCGACGGCGGTTGGTGACGGAGCAGCTTTCTGAAAGCTCGTTGTGTTTCCGCATTTGCAGAAATCGGATCTTTTTATAAATCACTTGAATCATCTGCTTCGGCAGTTGGCGAGAGCTTGACGCTGAATTGTTCCAGCCTAACACTGACATATCTAGGAGGAAGAGAGGGGACGGGGGGGGGGGGAAGCGAGTATCGATAGCTCGCCAAATTCCCCTATTCGTGGCCGTTTATTGACCTGAATGGTACCAGCTTGAATCTTGAAGCAAGTTAGAAATGATAGCCCAGATGGTTTCGAATTTGTTCCCTTCCCCTCCTGCTACTCCACTACACTTCTGATGTTGCTGATAGATGAGTGAAGGATGAAAAGATGTCCTTTTTAAAGAGGAACGTTAACGTTACAGGTGTTACTCGGGGGTCGCCAACTCTGGTTGGACGTATTCATAGAGTCATAGGGGGAGAAATTCGGTATCGCCCCATATGGGTCGCAATTATCGGCCAGGTGCAAAGTTTAGCGCCTGGCGCTAATTATCGCCTCCGACTGCAAACTTGGCTTCTATCGTCCCTGGAGGTGATTGGAGCGCTAAATCAGGCGCTTCACACCTCTCTTAATGTGCTAACGCCGAGGAGCGAGGCGCTACCTCAGAGCGCTGGTGAAGCTCATGTGATGTCAGTCAGCAATGGAACACAGACACTCTGGCGCCGGCCAGTTCTTAAAGGGGAGGGTGGATCTTGCTCTCCATCCACACCCTGCTCATTGCAGCCTTGAATCTCGGCCTGGAGAGACCTGTACATCAAATCTGCTGGAAAGAACAATGGAGAGGCCCAGGGAAAGAGCTCAGAGTGCAGCCCCCACAGTCTCTTCTAAATCGATGCAAGGAAGGTCAAATCAAAATGAACCTGCAAAGTGCTGCTCAGTACCCAAAACTCCTTCACACAGCATTGAATCTCTCCAGAAGTCTCCGCTTCCACCACTTCCGTCGGCAGCGAATTCCAGGTCCTCACCACTTGCTGCGTAAAAAAGTTTTCCCTCACATCCCCGCTTAATGTCTTGCCCAAAATCTTAAATCTGTGTCCCCTAGTCCTTGTACCATCAACTAGTGGGAACAGCCTTTCCCCGTCTAGCCTATCCAAACCCATCATAATCTTGTACACCTCTATCAAATCACCCCTCAACTTCCTTTGCTCTAATGAAAACAAATCCAGCTTCTCCAACCTGTCCTTGTAACTAAGATCCCCCATCCCCGGAACCATTCTGGTAAATTTCATCACATGACCACCTCTGTCAATCGCCCTGCCCCCCCCCCCCCCCCCCCAGGCTCCCGCCATTGGCCGCCCAACACGTCCGTCCTCACAGAGCACCGCCTCCCCACGGCCAATGGTAAAGCCGATTGGATTATTCTCGACTGTCAGTCAGAACAACCTTTTCGCCCAGCTTCAATATAAGAAGATTAAAACAACACACCGTTTTTTTAATGCACATTTCCCCCCCCACCCCCCCCACCCCATCCCCCAATGATTTGTCTCCCGGGTGTTGCTGGCTGCCGTATCCTGGAGATTAATCTTCAATTCCTGGAGACTCCAGGCCAGTCCTGGAGGGTTGGCGGCCCTAGGTGTTACCTCAGGTGGCCCCAGACTTATCCTCAGTAGACCGAGGTACAGAAATCCCCGATGGTGTGAGGTCTAACTCAGTGTTCTGGGAATCAGAAGCCCCCAGAAGCCTTTGGTTGCTACAAACCCTTCAGTTATTCCTTTCAAAACAGAATATGCCAGTAACCTACAACAACAACTTGCATTTATGCAGCGCCTTTAACATAGTAAAACGTCCCAAGGCGCTGCACAGGAGTGCAAATGAAACGAAATTTGACACCGAGCCACATAAGGAGATATTGGGACAGGTGGCCAAAAGCTTGGTCAAAGAGGTAGGTTTTAAGGAGCGTCTTAAAGGAAGAGAGAGGTAGAGAGGCGGAGGGAATTCCACAGCTTAGGGCCTGAAGGCAGCTGAAGGCACGGCCACCAATGGTGGAGCGATGAAAATCAGGGATGCGCAAGAGGCCAGAATTGGAGCGCAGAGATCTCGGAGGGTTGTAGGGCTGGAGGAGGTTACAGAGATAGGGAGGGGTGAGGCCAACTTAATTTAAGTGTATATATTCAAAACAAATAAATAGTTGACTAACGCCTTCAAAATGCGGCTCAGTGTCCCAGCTAATTTATCATTTATCTTGTGGCTGGACAATTCATAGAATTCTACCACACAGAATGAGGCCATTCGGCCCATCGACCCAAATGGCCTCCTTCTGTGCTGCATGATTCTGTGATTCTATGAATCTGTTGCCATGGTTTACGTGCTGATGATGCAGAAGGATTGCTGAGTCTGACGGTGACAGGCAGTCATGCATTACGCTATACCAGCTCCCTCATGCTGCAGGGCTCAGTAATTCTATTTCAGTCAAATTCCCTCACTGCTGCGATCAGCGTTCACTGTCCCTGCGCCCGCCACCACCCCCCCCCCCCCCCCACCACCCCAAGATCGCTGCTCATGATCACCACTCAGTTACTGGGGAGGAGCAAGTGTGTGAATCAGGCTTGACGGTGATGCCCCCAGAGTTGAATAGCTACTCACCGTCTGAGCTCGCACGCGTGCAGCATGGCCACTTGGGATGAGGTGTCACCTGGCACCTGCGGAGCTTAACTCGGCGGCTGGGATTTCCCGGCTCCGCACTCCCCAGACTGTGATTTTGCAACCGTCAAATTAAATTAAAAAAAAGACTTCCACGACCTTAGGACGTTGAAAAGCGTTTTACAGCCAATGAAGTACTTTCATATGAACATAAGAAATAGGAGCAGGAGTGGGCCATACGGCCCTTCGAGCCTGCTCCGCCATTCAATAAGATCATGGCTGTTCTTCGGCCTCAACTCCACTTTCCTGCCCGATCCCCATATCCCTCGATTCCCCGAGAGTCCAACAATCTATTGATCTCAGCCTTGAATACACTCAACGACTCAGCATCCACAGCCCTCTGGGACAGAGAATTCCAAAGATTCACAACCCACTGAGTGAAGAAATTCCTCCTCAAATGGCTGACCCCTAATCCTGAGACTATGGCCCCTAGTTCTAGACTCTCCAACCAGGGGAAACAACCTCTCAGCATCTACCCTGTCAATCCCCCTCAGAATATAAATGTTTCAATGAGATCACCTCTCATTCTTCTGAACTCCAGAGAGTATAGGCCCATTCTACACAATCTCTCCTCATTGGACAACCCTCTGATCGCAGGAATCAATCTAGTGAACCTTTGTTGCACCGCATCTAAGGCAAGTACGTCCTTTCTCAGATAAGGAGACCAAAACTGTGCACAGCACTCCAGGTGTGGTCTCACCAAAGCCCTGTACAATTGTAGTCACTGTTGTAACGTCGGAAACGCGGCAGCCAATTTGCGCACAGTAAGCTCCCACGAATAGCAATGTGATAATGACCAGATAATCTGCTTTTTTTTAGGGATGAATATTGGCCCGGACACCTAGGCTGACACTTCAGTGCATTACGAGAGGACGCTGTTGGAGGTGCTGCCTTTCGGAGGAGGCCAAGGTCCCGTCAGGTAGACGTGAAAGGTTCCACAACACTATTCAAAGAAGAGCAGGGAGCTATCTTGGTGACCTGGCCACAATTTCCCCCTCAACCATCGCTCACCGTCACCGATTATCTGGTCATTCATCCATTTGCTGTTAGTGGGATCTTGCTGTGTGCAACTTGGTAACTGTGTTTGCCTACGTAACATAACAACAGAGACTGCATTTGGGATATCCTGAGAGTGCGGTAAGTGGGGAAACCAACTCTGGTTTGGCATATTCCTGGAGGTTTCATCACGTGACTGTCCCAACCAGTCAAACTGCATTTTTTCACATCTCTAATCTTTTTATAACTCATAAACAAAAGTGATCAAAAGAGAATGAGTAAAGCACGATGTTTTATTGATTTATGCTGTGGTTTTTCTCCGGGTGTTGCTCGCTGCAGTGTCCTTACTCCCTGGAGACTCCAGGACAATCCTGGAGGGTTGGCAACCCTAACGATAAGGCACTAGACAAGTGAAAATTCTTTCTTAGTTGTCAAGGTAGCTCGGTAGAGGGCGAAATAAGATTCCAGCTAAGGTCGATGCCAGAGAGCCAGAATACCATAGACAACAAGCGTGGCAGTTCAGAAACCAGCGCCAGTGTTTTCCACAGCGGGTTCTCCTAATCTCCCACCGTAACTTCAGCCAAAAAAACCCTGGAGGAAGGGCGGAAACAACAACAACAACTTGCATTTGTACAGCGCCTTTAACGTAGTAAAACGTCCCAAGGCGCTTCACAGGAGCGATTATCAGACAAAATTTGACACCGAGCCACATAAAGAGATATTAGGACAGTTGTTGGTCAACGAGGTAGGTGTTAAGGAGCGTCTTAAAGGAGGAGAGAGAGAGGCGGAGAGGTTTAAGGAGGGAATTCCAGAGCTTAGGGCCCAGGTGGCTGAAGTGCACGGCCGCCAATGGTGGGGGGGCGAAGGAAATTGTTTCTGCACAAGAGGCCAGAATTAGAGGAGCGCAGATACCTCGGAGAGTTGTAGGTCTGGAGGAGGTTGCAGAGATGGGGGGCGGGGGGGGAACGAGGCCATAGAGGGATTTGAAAACAAGGATGCTGGACCGGGAGCCAATGCAGGTCAGTGAGTGCAGGGCCAGTTACTCCGTTTCTTCTTGCACTGAAGTTACAGCAGATTGGGGAGGTCCAGTAATACAGTCACTGACACAAAGCCAGCCCAGTAACTTCCTCAATGGCTCCGTTGGTAAATGCACAGTGTGGGACTAATCCCTGCAGGCCAGGAAGATTCCAGGTCCGATCTCTTGTCTCCGCTGAGATAGCTGATCTCACTTGGGGGAGGAGAGGTTACATTACAGTTGGGCTCAGTACTCCTTGATTGCTAACCGATGACCTTTCTTTTAACGTTCGGTCTTGTGAATGTCCAGTGAGAGCAGGATTGAGCGTGGTTGCGACGCCCACACAGTGGAATAGCCTGCGCATCCCTCTAACTTACCTAACTTCCCCATCCAGTTGCGTTTGTCACCTGGAAGATTATTATCCTGAGTCCACGTTGTCACTCAAGGAACGGCCGATTGGGAAAGATGCGGGAGGCCTGCCAAGTCCAATGAACCATGACTCACCACGAGTCAATGCCTTTAGAAGAGGAGGCGAGAAAACTGGGGTAGACAAAAAGCCTCAGTAGCTGTGGGGATCAATCCAGTGGAACATAGGGGCCAAGGGAGCCACACAAACACAACCAAACAAATCTCTGATACCTGATAACATCATAGGCTTTGTTGGGCTTAAAAGCCATTTCCTGTTCCTAAAAGCTTCGACGTTCACCAACAGCCAACTTGCTGTGATGTGCTCTGCCTTTGGTCAGGTTCACTATGTTATCAGCACTAGAATACAAGGGGGTCGAAGTTATGCTGCAGCTGTACAAAGCCCTGGTTAGACCACACCTGGAGTACTGTGAACAGTTCTGGGCACCACACCTTAGGAAGGATATATTGGCCTTGGAGGGAGTGCGACATAGGTTTACCAGAATGATACCCGGACTCCAGGGTTTAAATTACGAGGAGTGATTACACAAACTGGGGTTGTATTCCCTGAAATTTAGAAGGTTAAGGGGTGATCTAATCGAAGTTTTCAAGCTATTAAGGGGAACTGATAGGGTAGATAGAGAGAAACTATTTCCGCTGGTTGGGGAGTCTAGGGGGGAGAAATTCAGTATCGCCCCATTTGGGGCGCAATTATCGGCCGGGCGTAAAGATTAGCGCCTGGTGATAATTATCGCCACCGACTGCAAACTTGACTTTTATCGCCCCTGGAGGTGATTGGAGCGCTAAATCAGGCGCTTCACACCTGTCTTAAGGCGCAAAGGCCGAGGAGCGAGGCGCTACCTCAGAGCGCTGGCGAAGCTCATGTAATGTCAGTCAGCAATGGAACACACACACAATGGCGCCGGCCAGTTCTTAAAGGGGAGGGTTGATCTTGCTTTCCATCCACATCCTGCTCATTGCAGCCTTGAATCTCGGCCTGGAGAGACCTGCACATCAAATCTGCTGGAAAGAACAATGGAGAGTACCAGGGAAAGAGCTCAGAATGCAGCCCCCACAGTCTCTTCTAAATCGATACAAGGAAGGGCAAATCAAAATGAACCTGCAAAGTGCTGCTCAGTACTCAAAACTCCTTCACACAGCGTTGAATCTCTCCAGAAGTCTCTCTCTCTCTCTCTCTCAGAATGCGTGGTTCAAAAATGTCACCAACAATAAAAGGCAGGAAGCGGTCGCCTTTAAATAGCGCTCCCCCAGTCCCTTCATGACTGCAAAACGCTCCCCTCAACCTGTCGTTGCTAGCGGCAGGCGGTAAGGCAGGGGGCGCCACTCAATATCTGCTCCGGGGCGATACTGGGGCGTTGCACACTCGACTGACGTCACGATCTGCCGGCGCAGGAGATCGTGGCGGTAGTGTTTAGTGCCGCCGCAAAATGTCTAGTTAATTTCACGAGCGGCGCAAACATCGCCGTGCCCGGGCGCTAGTTGCTTTGCGCCCCATTAGCGCCCTCTTAAGGCGCGAACGGGAGGCGCAACCAACTGAATTTTTCCCCCTAGGACTAGGGGGGCATAGTCTAAAAGTTAGAGTCAGACAGATGCTAGATCAATTGTTAATTTTAAATCTGAGATTGATAGATTTTTGTTAACAGAAGGTATTAAAGGATATGGGGCAAAGGCGAGTTTATGGAGTTAGGTCGCAGATCAGCCACGATCCCATGAATGGCGGAACAGGCTCGAGGGGCTAAATCGCCTACTCCTCTTCCTATGTTCCTGTGTAGCAGTGCCCCCAATCTTGCTGTTGCCACACTTAGGTGGAGAGAAATGACCCAATATCTTCACAACTGCTGTTACCAGTCAAACCGAGACTGCAGTGCAGCCTGTGGATAGAACAGAGGATAGGTTTGTTGGCGCCTTTATCGGCGCAGGGACTCGCTGGAGACGTGGGCGGGTCAGAGATAGGGCTATATCACGGTAAAATCAATTCTCCAACCCAGGCCCACCCCCCCACCGCCGCTATTGACGGTCGTAGAGTTCCCGCCAGGAACCCCCACAGGAATCGCAGAGCAATGTCAAAATTGGATGCTGCCCAGGAGCAAGGGGTCAGGAAAATCAACGCTTAGAAATCAGATAACAAGGCAGTTGCTGGTCCAAGTTTTTGTTGTGCCTGAATCAACAGTTCAAAACCAGCTGATTCAGGGAAATAACAAAGAAAACATTTAAAAAAAAAAAATTTGCAAAGAACAATCCGTTCTAGTTGCACAAGGTTGTCGCATCAGCCTCCTTATCTGTTTACTTCTCACATAAACCTTAAAGATGCAGGAATGAGGCCATTCCGTTGCCCCAGTCCTTTAACGGGGGTGAAATTTGACTTGGGCGGAGACACAAAGCGGGGAGTTATCGCATCTTCAACAGAGCTGAGTATCGGGCGGGGCGGATGAGTGGCGGCAGATGCGATTCCGCCCATTTCAGTCTGTTGATTATGAGACCTAACCTTCCACGGCGGGTTTAATGGGCAATTAATGTGCGAATCCAGTAAATTCTTAAAAATAACGGGGAGGTTGAGGGCGAACTGTGCGAGGTAGGCGGCAGAGGCTGCGTGAATCGACCAGCAAGTTCTGGCGAGTCACAACTCACGACGCGTCTCTTCTTCCCCTGAGCTTGCTGGCCTTTTTCACAGGGCTAGAAATTCGTGGCCTTAGCGCCAGTCCATAGGGCCATTAAATGGCGGATAAAATGGCGGCCGCTGGTCTTTCGCCAGCTGCAGGCTGACAGTGGCGATGTCTGGACCTCTTAAAGGGACAGACATATCGTTCAGCTAAGTTTGGATTTAAGGTTTTGGACTTTTTTTATGATCTTATTGAACTGGTGGCTTGCTGCAATAGATGTGAAAAGTTTTTTAAGTGTGTAGGGAGTGCTGCTGGACGCTTGCAAGGGCTCGGATGGTAAATGAAGGCCTTTGAGACGACAGAACATGCTGCAAATACTCAGCAGGTCAGGCAACATCCGTGGAGAGAAAAACAGAGTTCACGTCTCAGGTCAAGATGCTGCCTAACCAGCTAAGTATTTCCAGGATTTTTTGCTGTCATTTCACATTTACAGTATCCGTTCGCAGAGGGAAGAGGAAGACACAGAAGAGAAAGAAGCCGCAGAGGAGGAAACCGCAGAGGAGGAAGCAGAAGAGGAGGAAGCAGAAGAGGAGGAAGCAGACGGAAGGATGCATCCCAGTCAGCCCGTGTGCGTTCCAGTGACCACAACCCTAATTCCCCTTTCAACATTAGTCCCACATCTTACCTTCCCTCTGTTACTGAACATCACAGTGTCCTCTTGGCCATGATGCTGAAATAAAAGCCACCACAAAGCAAACTTTCCAATCCACCAATATACGTCTATCCATCCAATGTGACATCAAGAAATCAACTGATCACCCGTATGCATTCTCTTAGTGACTGTCTTGTGTGTGCCTTTGCCTGTCCTACTGATGTCACGCAGTGCTACCCCAGTGGCTGCAGCATGGCCAATGGAAGGCTGCTGACTTCAGTGGGGGACACTTCAAATGTCCTTGCTGGTTGACCTTGAGGAGCTGGTGGCTGGGAGTGTCAAATCAATCTTCTTCTTGTTCTTCTTCACTCTCCTTTCCCTCTTCTTGTCACCCACTGGCTAGGCAGGCTGCATTTCTTGGGTGTGTGAAATGAAGAAGGCACAAGGGTGGAATTGTGGTGATGGGGGGTGGGGGGGGGGGGGGTGGGGGGCGCGGGAAAGCAAGAGGTGCATGCCAGAAGGAGGATAAAGTATTAGGATACCAGCATCTTGTATCCTTTCAGCCCCACTGCTGACCAAGGGCTCAGCCATGCTCCTGCCAAGAATGGCCTGCACCGTCTCCTCCAAGGGGGTGATGTGAGGCTAGGAATGGGGGATGTGCCTCATGATTGGTGCAGATTGTTGGTAGGTGAGTGATTGGGGGTGGGGGTGGTGCATTGAGCAGTGTGTGAGGCTAGTGGTGCAGTTGGTAGGAGACGGTTTTTGAAGATTGTGTAAAAGAAATTTTTCCTCCTGTTGCCTCTGGTTCTTTTACCAATCACCTTAAATCTGGGCCCTCTGGTCCTTGACCCTTCAGCCATTGGAAACAGTTTCTCTTCATTTACTCTATCACAACCCTTCATGATTTTAAACACCTCTATCAAATCTCCTCTTAGCCTTCTCTGCTCCAAGGAGAACAACCCCAGCTTCTCCAGTCTATCCACGTAACTGTAATCCTTCATCCCTGGCACCATTCCAGTAAATCTCTTCTGTACTTTCTCCAAAGTCTTCACGTCCTTCCTAAAGTGCGGTGTCCAGAATTGGACACAATAGCCCAGCTGGGGCCGTACTAGAGTTTTATATAGGTTTAGCATAACTTCCTGGCTTTTGTATCTATGCCTCTATTTATACCGCGGCATGGTACATCGGCGAGACCATGCAGACACTGAGACAACGTATGAACGAGCACCGCGCAACAATCGCCAGGCAGGATTGTTACCTCCCAGTCGGGGAACACTTCAGCAGTCAAGGACATTCAGCCTCGGATCTGCGGGTAAGCGTTCTCCAAGGCAACCTTAGAAACACACGACAACGCAAAATCATCGAGCAGAAACTGATAGCCAAGTTCTGCACTCATGAAGACGGTCTCAATCGGGATCTTGGGTTTATGTCACGATACATGACGTGATCCGGACTCGAGTCGTCGTTAGCTTGTTCACAGATGTGATTCCCAGTAAAAAAGTAAAAATTTTCCCAGTAAAAAAGTAAATTTTTTTTTTAAAGCTTTTCGTTTTACATACAGACGGCAGCTTTTGACACGTTAGAACCCCTGCGACTTCACCTCATTGTCTCAGTTGTATCTTGCTATGTCTTTTGATGTGGTACCTTCCTGGCTGACTTAATTAACTTTATCACACCTCGGCAGATAGTCAGGATGATTTAATTTATTGGTCTGCAATTGTAAAGTACACATGCTTTTTTTTCCATCTATATATGCTCTGACGATTCTGTATCCAATTTACTTCACCTGAGGAAGGAGCGATAGTTCCGAAAGCTTGTGATTTCAAATAAAACTGTTGGACTATAACCTGGTGTTGTGCGACCTCTCTATTTATAAAGCCCAGGATCCCAGATGCTTTGTTAATCTGTCCTGCCACCTTCAAAGATTTGTGCACAAGCACCCCCAGGTCTCTCTGTTCTTGCACCCCCTTTAACATTGCACCATTTAGTATGTATGATCTCTCCTCATTCTTACTACCAAATTTATCACCTCACACTTTTCTGCGTTGAATTTCATCTGCCATGTGTCTGCCCATTCCACCCGCCTGTCTATGTCCTCGTGAAGTCTATTACTGTCTTCCTCATTGTTTAACTATACTTCCAAGTTTTGTGTTATCTGCAGATTTCGTAATTGTGGCCTGTACCCCCAAGTCCAAGTCATTAATGTATATCAAAAGCAAAAACAAAAATATTTGCACGCTAATAACACTGCGCGTCGTTAACACGCCGTTACTTTTCCAAGCAGGGTTCCTCTATTATGCCTTTTCAACCTTTTCACTGATCGGGAGGTTCTGGTTCTGGATCAGAGCAGATCCTATACGTGACCAAGAGCGTTCTGACGAAGGGTTTCGACCTGAAATGTTAACTCTGTTTCTCTCTCCACGGATGCTGCCTGGCTTGCTGAGTATTTCCAGCATTTTCTGTTGTTATTTCAGATTTCCAGCATCCGCAGTATTTTGCTATCGTGTTGACCAAGATTAATCCTGATTTGCAGCTACCCTCCAGCCAACACACATCTACTGACTAGTGTTGCGAAATGGGAGATTTCAGAGAACATCGTTTCAGAGGAATAGAATAGTGAGTTAATTTTTAGATTACAACAGGAAAGTAATTACTCAAGAGGTTAATTACTGGACTTGAAATTAATCCAGCTGCAACGTTACCCTTGAGGCTAGCTACGAGTAATCAAGGGCTTGCATTATTTTGATTTTGCAATCAAACCTGACTTCTTAACATTATGAGAAATGTTACACAATCTGACAAAATGAGTTACAGGCTGTGTGAGATTAGTAACAAACATAGCCACACTTTCCCAAGCAATTCCTTTGTCAGTTATATTGATGAAGGGGGGCGGTTATCGCATCTTCAATGGAACTGAAGGTCGGACGGGGCGTATAACTGGCGGTAGATGTGACACCGATCGCTTCAGTTCCCATCCCAAGTCGAATTTCACCCCAATCTCCCTTGGGGGGGGTGGGGGGGGGAGCAGAATCTGCACTCTTTCCTACCTGTATTCTTTTACTCCCAATCAGGCAGCTATCCAATTTCTGAAGATTTGCTACAGATGTACAAAGCCCTGGTTACACCACATCTAGAGGCTGTGTACAGTTCCGGGCACCGCACCTTGACAAGGATACATTGGCCTTGGAAGGAGGGCAGCGCAGATTCACCATAACGTTACCAGGGCTCCATGGGTTAGATTATGAGGAGAGATTGCACAAACTAGTCTTGTATTCCCTGGAATATAGAAGGTGATTTGATTGAAGATTTTATAATTTTGAAAGGGACTGATAGGGTAGATCGAGAATAAACTTTTCCCGCTCGTGAGGGAGTCTCGGACAAGGGGAACAGCACCTTAAAATCAGAGCCGGGCCAGTCAGGAGAGAAGTTAGGAAACACTTCTTCACGCAAAGGGTGGTAGAAGTGTGGGACTCTCTCCCACAAAAAGCAGTAGATGCGAGCTCAATTAATCATTTAAAATCTGAGATCGATAGATTTTTGCTAGCCAAGGGTATAAAGGAATATTGTGCCAAGGTGAGTAGATGGAGTTAAATTACCAGATCAGCCATAGAAGAAAGACTTGCATTTCTATAGCGCCTTTCACGACCACTGGACGTCTCAATGCACTTTACAGCCAATGAAGAATGTTTGAAGTGGAGTCACTGTTGTAATGTGGGAAACGCAGCAGCCAATTTGCGCACAGCAAGCTCCCACAAACAGCAATGTGATAATGACCAGATAATCTGTTTTTGTTATGTTGATTGAGGGATAAATATTGGCCCCAGGACACCGGGGATAACTCCCCTGCTCTTCTTCAAAATAGTGGCCATGGGATCTTTTACGTCCACCTGAGAGGGCAGACGGGGCCTCGGTTTAACATCTCATCTGAAAGACGGCATCTCTGACAGTGCAGCACTCCCTCAGCACTGCACTGGAGTGTTAACCTAGATATTTTTTTTTAATGTCTTCAAGTTCCCCTGGAGTGGGACTTGAACCCACAACCCTCTGACTTGGAGGCAAGTGCGCTACCCACTGAGCCACAGCTGGCACTTGATCTCATGATCTCATGATCTCATTGAATGGTGGAACAGGCTCCAGGGGCTGCATGGCCTACTCCTGTTCTTCTGTTCCTATGTTCTGTTTAAATGCTTTGAACAAGTGCCTGTCTCACCCATTGAACATGTTGTATCTGACTCTTGCCTATAGGGTTACCAACCCTCCAGGATTGTCCCGGAATCTCCAGGAATTAAAGATTACTCTTTACTCAGGCTAACAATCACAGGGTCATTAAAATTTCTCGTTTCATAATTTGCTTTTATTAGTTATAAAAATATTGGAGATGAGGGAAAAAGAGTGTCTGGCTGGACGGGACACTTGGGAGGTTGGAGGTCATGTGCTTGTGATGCAACCTCCAGGAATTCGTCCAACCAGAGTTGGCAACCTAACATGCCTCAAACCAGTGACTAATATGCAATGTTAAAATTAAAATTAAAAATCAGTTTGATGATAACCAATTATATTGTTGTGCAACTCTCCATATTTGGAAGACTCGGGGCCATGATCCATGCCACTTTAATTTCACTTTAACTGTTTTCTTTCAAAGTAGCAGTCTTGTTTCAGTTACTGAGCTACCATCACTTTGGTTAATGAGGTAACATTTCTCTGCTTATTTACTGTTCTTTATTGCTGTCAGTCATCCATATTGAATCATAGAGCCTTACAGCACAGAAGGAGGCCATTCGGCCCGTCGTGCCTGTGCTGGCTCTTTGATGGAGCCGTCGTGCTCAGTCCCACATCCCCCGCTTTTTGTCCGTAACCCCGTCAGTTCCTCACCCTCCAGAACCCGTCCAACTCCCTTTTCAAATTATTGATGGAATCAGCTTCCACCACCTTTTCAGGCCGAGCGTTCCAGATCCCCACAACAACAACAACAACTTGTATTTATATAGCGCCTTTAGCGTAGTAAAACGTCCCAAGGCGCTGCACAGGAGTGTGATAAGACAAAAAAAATTGACACCGATCCACATAAGGATAAATTAGGGCAGGTGACCAAAAGCTTGGTCAAAGAGGTAGGTTTTAGGAAGTGTCATAAATGAGGAAAGAGAGGTAGCGAGGCGGAGAGGTTTAGGCTGGGAATTCCAGAGCTTAGGGGAGTTATCCCGGTGTCCTGGCCAATATTTATCCTTTAACCAACAGCACTAAAAAAAATACAGATGATCTGGTTATTATCTCATTGCTATTCGTGGGATCTTGCTGTTCAGAAATTGGCTGCTGTGTTTCCCACATTACAACAGTGACTATACTTCAAAAAGCACTTCATTGGCTGTAAAGCACTTTGGGACGTCCTGAGGCTGGGAAAGGTGCTATAGAAATGCAGGTCTTTCTTTATAAAAGGTGAGGAATGGGCATAGACTTCTGTTATTATTTCCGATTTCCAGCATCTGCAGTATTTTGCTTTTATATCTTGTTATTAAGCCTCCTCCCACCCCACTTCATCTCACCCTATCAGCGTAACCTTCGAAAAGCAAGTTTTGTTTAAAAATATTGGAGATGAGGTGGTGGGGGGGTGGGGGGGGGGGTGAAAAAAAAGGTTGTTTGACCGAGCGGAGTAGTTAGAGGTGAGAGTTCGTGTGATGAATCCTCCAGGAATACGTCCAATCAGAGTTTGCAACCCTTCTTCAAAACTGAAAAAAAGTAAGAGGTGGAGAGGCACATTTGCACAATCAGAGAAATGCGAATGGAAAAATATCGATACAGGTGCAGCCTGAATGAAGAGGGCTTTCAATCAAGTTGCCTTGCCCAGCTTACAAGCACCTTATGACAACACTCCGCTGTTGCCAAACAGTCTCTTTTCTAGCCTTAGCTCTGCACTTGCTTAGAAACATGTTACACATCTCATTTCTTCCAATTGTGGTGAGAGGTCATCGACCTGAAACATTAACTGTTCCTCTCTCCACAGATTTTGCCTGGCTTGCTCAGCGTTTTCCGGCTTTTTATGTTTTTATTAGCCTCTTTATTAGGTTTCCATTGAAGAACTTTATTTTTCTTTTGGAAGCCGGCGCATTTTCGGAATTGCGCACCCGTTCCCCACACACCTCCCCCCCCGCCTCCCCCCCCCCGCCCCCCCACTCCCGCACTCCCCCGCTGCTCGTGGTTGAATCCAGCATGGCATCATCAAGCCCGCCCTTCAACCCAGAACTGCAATCATCCACAAAGAAACAAAAAGAGAAAACGCAAGGAAACGCTCAGCAGGTCAGGCAGCGTCTGTGGAGAGTGCAGGCAACAACAACAGCTTGCATTTATGCAGCGCCTTTAACATAGTTAAAACGTCCTGAGGCGCTGCACAGGAGCGATTGTCAGACGGAATTTGACACCGAGCCACTTGGTGCCAATGGTGGAGCGATCAAAATCGAGGATGCGCAAGAGGCCAGAATTGGAAGGGGCGCAGAGATCTCGGAGGGTTGTAATAGTGCTGGAGGAGATTATTATAAAAGTTGAAGAAATATCCCGGTGTGACTGCAGTGGAAACGATAAAAAAAATCATCGAATCATAGAATGATGCAGCTCAGAAGGAGGTCATTCAGCTCACCGTGCCTGTGCGGGCTCTTTGAAAGAGCGATCCAATTAGTCCCGCTCCCCATAGCCCTACAGAATGTTCTCCTTTCATTGTTCAAGTATTTATCTAATTTCCTTTTGAAAGTTACTATTGAATCTGCCCTTTCAGGCAGCGCATTCCAGATCACAACAACTCGCTGTGTAAAAATATTCTCATCTCCCCCTCTGGTTCTTTTGCCAATTCCCTTCAATCTGTGTCCTCTGATCACCGACCCTCCTGCCACTGGAAACAGTTTCTCCCCATTTACTCTTATCAGAACCCTTCATTATTTTGAAGAGGCACTGCAGCGATTTTTTTAAAGCTCCCTTTGGCTCTTAAAAGAGCAGCGACTAAAAAATAAACTATTATGTCATGTCTGAGAAGGCAGGATTCTGTTTTTGTTTCTTGTTAGCTTGGTAAACACGGCCTCTTCCTGTGTGGTTTGCGCGTAGTTAACATTTCATCATGACATTGGGCGGATTGTGCAACCCGCTCGGGCCTGGGAGATGCTGACTGGGGTCTGAGAAGAGGATGTGAGTGTGCAGGGAGGGGAGGGTGGGTAGGCAGAGGTCATCTACCAGCTAAGCATTAATGCTTTGGAAGGTTGCCAGAGCTTCCCTGAGGAGGCAGAACTGACTTGCCTCGGGACAGGATATGAGGAACCTCTCTCTCTCTCATTAATGTCAGGCAAAGTATGAAGAGCGCAATGGGCTGTGGAACTTTTCCAGATTAAACGCTGTTATTGCACAGTCAGTCCTGTTAATGAGTAACCTGCTCGCCCCAACACTTTATTAACACTGGTTAAACTTGCGAGGGTTGAGAATCAGTGGAATTCTCGAGCCCCAGAGGGCTGTGGATGCTCAGTCGTTGAGTATATTCAAGGCTGAGATCGATCAGTTTTTGGACTCTAGGGGGATTAAAGGGATCGAGCAGGAAAGTGGAGTTGAGGTCGAAGATCAGCCATGATCTTATTGAATGGCGGAGCAGGCTCGAGGGGTCGTATGGCCGACTCCTGCTCCTAATTCTGATGTTCTTATACCAAACCTACAACAACAACAATAATAACTTAAATTTATATAGCGCCTTTAACGTAATAAAACGTCCCAAGGCGCTGCACAAGAGTGTTATCAAATAAAACCAGAATTTGACATCGAGTCATGTTAGGGCAGCTGACAAAAAGCTTGGTTGAAGAGGTAGGTTTTAAGGAGCGCCTTAAAGGAGGAAAAAGAAGTTGGGAGGTGGAGAGATTTAGAGAAGGAATTCCAGAGTTTAGCACCTTGGCAGCTGAAGGCACGGCCGCTAATGGTGGAGCATTTAAAATGTTCAAAAGGCCAGAATAGGCAGAGCGCAGAGGTCTAGGGGGATTATAGGGCTGGAGGAGATTACAGGGTGAAAGTCGAAGTCTGATTGGTTACTGAGAGTGTTTCAATTCTGATTGAAGCATAAACTCAATTCCTTAGTGGGAGGAAAACTTGGCTCTATTGTTTTTGACGTGGTTATGCCTCCCAGAATGATTCCTGACCCCCACTCTAAACGCATTCAATTTGGTGAGTAACGAGGTTTGTCTATTTCCCTTCATATATATTTTTTTTCCCCTGGCACTCTTCCGATTGTGCTAATGTGCCTCTCCACATCTTATTCTTTCTTCATTCTGAAGAAAGTCTCCAGCTCTGGTTAGCTGTATTCCTGGAAGTTTTATCGCATAATCTCTTGCGCCTCTAACTGTCCCGCTCGGTCAAACAGCCCTTTTTCACTGGAATTCCCTTCCTAAACCTCTCCATCTCTCCTCCTTTAAGACGCTCCTTAAAACCTACCTCTTTGACCAAACTTTTGGTCACCTGTCCTAATAGAAAGAAAGAAAGACTTGCATTTATATAGCGCCTTTCACAACCACCGGACATCTCAAAGCGCTTTATAGCCAATGAAGTACTTTTGAAGTGTAGTCACTGTTGTAATGTAGGAAACACAGCAGCCAATTTGCGCACAGCAAGCTACCCACAAACAGCAATGTGATAATGACCAGATCATCTGTTTTTGTTATGTTGGTTGAGGGATAACTATTGGCCAGGACACCAGGGATAACTCCCCTGCTCTTCTTCAAATAGTGCCATGGGATCTTTTACATCCACCTGAGAGAGCAGACAGGGCCTCAGTTTAACATCTCATCTGAAAGACGGCACCTCCAACAATGCAGCACTCCCTCTCAGTACTGTACTGGAGTGTCAACCTAGCTTTAGGTCCTCAAGTCCCTGGAGTGGGATTTGAACCCACAACCTTCTGCCTCAGAGGCACAAGAGTGCTACCCACTGAGCCACAGCTGACCCCACATGACAGAAGCAAATCTGTCAATGGTGAGAGAGGTTGTTCCAATGAGATGCTACTGGATAGAGAGTTGGCTCTAAAAACTTGCAAGCTACAGGAAGCTCTATATGTCTTGCAAATGTAGTGACCAACAGTTTCTGAACTCTGAAACTGAACAGCTGCAGCATGGCATCCTTTACACCACTTTTCCAGCTGTCAGGTTATCAGATACATCAGAGCAGACTCAACTCACGCCAGGGTGAGCTGGCGTGTTCCCCGAGCAGCGGGTAACCCGTGGGGGAGCACGTAAAATTAGAAGGTAGGCTCAAAATAGCAATAAATAGGCTGTTAACAAGCCATTTAATGATCTCAGTTGCCTCCCCCGCCGCTTGGTGTCGGATCAGTTCTGCGCTGACAGACCCGACACCTGGGAGACTGGCGTGGAGGCGGGTTGACAGCGGGTTTCCCGACCCACTCTCACTCTCTGCTATTTTGACAGCGGACCCGCCCCCGAACCCGCCCTCTTGAGCGCCGGCAAAAATCCAGCCTGTAGTATCGGTTCTGATCCAGAAACTTGCAAAACTTGCTGCCTGTATCGTAGCAGCCCAAAGCAAATTGCGGTGTGATCTATCCAGCTCTGCGGAATGCAGGCCTCTGACTCTTGCGCCTGGGCCGATTTTGATGGACCAATAAAGGTGACACTGGGTTTCGCCAAGGTCACCAAACAAGAATCAGCACAACAAGTGCCCCTTTTAGGATACCACTAATAGAGGAAAGAAACATTTGGTCCAATGAACAACAACAACTTTGTTTTTATGTAGCGCTTTTAACATAGTAAAACGTCCCAAGGTGTTTCACAGGAGTGTAATGAAACAGAATTTGACCTCGAGCCACATAAGGTGTGGTGAGACATATAGAGCTTCCTGTAGCTTGCAAGTGTTTAGAGCCAACTCTCTATCCAGTGGCACCTCATTGGAACAACCTCTCTCACCATCGATGGATTTGCTTCTGTCATCGCTCCGTCGCCTGTCATCTATTACATCATGATGCGGAGATGCCGGTGTTGGACTGGGGTGGACAAAAGTGAGAAGTCGCACAACACCAGGTTATAGTCCAACAGCTTTATTTGAAATCACAAGCTTTCGGAGCGCTGCTCCTTCGTCAGGTGAAGTGGTGATGAAGGAGCAGCGCTTCGAAAGCTTGTGATTTCAAATAAAGCTGTTGGACTATAACCTGGTGTTGTGCAACTTCTCACATCTATTACATCAGAATGGGTACGGTTTACACTCTCTCACCTTGGTCCTCAGAATCTGACCACGATGAGCCGCAACACCAGCAGAAACAGGGACCCCAGCGGCAACAGTGCCAACCTTCTCCTCAACCACCTGATGCCGCACAGGACAGAGGGCTGCACTGCGCCGGAGGCGCTACCCCCAACACAGGGTTTACAGGCAGAGGATGAGCTTCCTCAACATGACTGAGCAGCAGTGCTTCAGGAGGCTCAGGCTATCGCGCCAGGACATGGCGGACATTTGCAGATTGCTGGAGCAAGAGCTGCAGCCCAGAGGAGCGGATGGACACCCCTTACCAGTAGCTGTGAAAGTCACCCTTGCCCTCAACTTCTTCGCCTCAGGCTCCTTCCAGGCATCTGCAGCAGACGTTTGCGGCATCTCGCAGTCGGCTGCACACAGATGCGTTACGCAGGTGACCGATGCCCTATTTGACAAGTTATATAAATTTTGCCACTGATGAAGCCAGTGCTGCTGCACGCGCGGTTGGCTTTGCGGCTCTGGCTGGCTTCCCACAGGTGCAGGGCATAATCGACTGCACACATGTGGCCATCAGGGCACCCCATCATAACCCAGCAGTGTTTATCAACCGCAAGGGCTTCCACTCCCTCAATGTGCAGCTGGTCTGCAACCATAGGAAGATCATTGTCCATGAGTGCGTCAAGTTCCCTGGGAGCTGCCATGACTCCTACATCCTGCGCCACTCCACCGTTCCTCAGCTCTTCACACCTCCAAACAGTCTTTCCGGCTGGCTGCTTGGCGACAAGGACTATCCACTAAAGACGTGGCTGATGACACCTTTGAGGAGGACAACAAACGAGGCTGAGGAACATTACAATCAAAGCCTCATCTCCACCAGAAGTGTCACAGCGCAAACAAGAGGCTGCTGAAAACGCGCTTCAGATGCCTGGACAGATCGGAGGAGCCCTGCAGTACGCACCAGCCATGGTCTCCAGAATCGCTGTGGTCTGCTGCGCTCTGCACAACACAGCGCAGCAGCGAGGATTAGCGTTGCAGGAGGAAGAAGACACAGAGCGCACAGCCACTTCAGAGGAGGAGGATGAGGAGGATGAGGAGGATGAAGAGGATGAGGAGGAGGAGCATGAGTTTGAGTATGAGGATGATGGAGACCTTGAGCAGCCGGATGTACCAATGCCACCAGTACATAGATACATAGATACATAGAAGATAGGAGCAGGAGTAGGCCATCCGGCCCTTCGAGCCTGCTCCGCCATTTAATGAGATCATGGCTGATCCTCCAATTCAGTATCCCGTCCCCGCCTTCTCTCCGTAACCCTTAACCCCTTTTGCCTGTAGAAATATATCTAATTCCCTCTTAAATATATTTAATGAGCTGGCGTACACTGCCCTCTGTGGCAATGAGTTCCACAGGTTCACCACCCTCTGAGTGAAGAAATTCCCCCTCATTTCTGTCCTAAATGGTTTAGCCCTTATCCTTAAATTATGTCCTCTAGTTCTGTTCTCACCCGCCAAGGGAAACATTCCTTCTGCAGCTAGTCTGTCTAGACCTGTCAGAATTTTATACACTTCTATGAGGTCCCCTCTCAATCTTCTAAACTCCAGTGTGTACATCCCTAAACTACATAGTCTCTCCTCATAGGTCAATCCCGCCATTCCTGGTATCAGCCTGGTGAATCGCCGCTGCACCCCCTCCATGGCAAGAACATCTTTCCTCAGATGAGGCGACCAAAACTGTACACAGTACTCGAGCTGTGGTCTCACCAGTGCCCTGTACAGCTGCAGCAAGGTATCCCTGTTCCTGTATTCCAACCTTTTTGCTATGAAGGCCAGCATACCGTTTGCCTTCTTGATCGCCTGTTGCACCTGCATGCTCGCCTTCAGTGACTGGTGTACAAGAACACCCAGGTCTCTCTGTACTTCCCCCTCTCCCAATTTATTGCCATTTAAATAATAATTTGCCCTCCCGTTCCTGCACCCAAGGTGGATAACTTCGCACTTGTCCACATTATAGTGCATCTGCCATTTATCCGCCCAATCACCCAGTCTGTCCAAATCGCTCTGGAGCTTCCTGGTCTCCTCCTCTGAGCCCACCCCTCCTCCTAGTTTAGTGTCGTCTGCAAATTTGGAAATGCTGCATCCGACTCCCTGATCCAGGTCATTAATGTAAATTGTGAACAGCTGGGGACCCAGGACAGATCCCTGTGGTACCCCACTTGTTACTGCCAGCCATTCAGAAAATGAGCCGTTTATTCCAACTCTCTGTTTTCTATCTGACAGCCAGTTCTCTATCCACGTCAATACTTTCCCCTTTATCCCATGAGCTTCAATTTTCCCTGCTAATCTTTTATGTGGGACCTTATCGAAGGCCTTTTGGAAGTCCAGGTACACCACATCTACTGGCTCTCCCCCATCTATTTTACCAGTTACTCCCTCAAAAAATTCCAATAGATTAGTCAAGCACGATTTACCCTTTGTAAATCCATGTTGACTCTGTCCTATCCTGTCCCCATTTGCTAAGTGCTCCGCTATTTCATCCTTAATGATGGACTCCAGCATTTTGCCCACAACTGATGTAAGGCTTACAGGTCTGTAATTACCTGCTTTTTCCCTACCCCCCTTTTTGAATAGTGGGGTAACGTTAGCTACCCTCCAATCCATGGGCACTGTTCCCGAGTCTAATGAATTCTGATACACGACCACATTGCTGCCCGTGAGGCCAGGAATCACCTCATCCTGGTCAGATTTAGTTAAGTTCACGCAAAACAGCCATGTGGCTGCCACATGCATTGCCACATTGGCATCAGCCCACATCAACACCATTAAGCATCCCTGCAATGACCAGTCACCACCATTGATGGAGAATAAAATAGCCCTGACCATCCACTCTGCCATTTCCAAGTGTCAACACACATTTGCCAAGAACCACAAAGTTCACGCATGCAAAGATTTAATGGACAAAATCACTTTAACAGAAACTTGTCAATAATATTGAAAGAAACACCCAAGTGACTACCCTTGTGACTCTATTTGTGTGGCATCTTTCTTTTCCGAGTGCTTCTACGTGGTGCAACCCCTGTGGCTTCAGCAGAGGTAGAGGCAGCCTGCTTAGACGCCTTTAGCGGTCTTCCTCTGGGTTTTGGAGCCCCGCCAAAGTCTGCTCCTCCTGCGACTGTGCAGTGGCAGACTCAGCCATCGCTGTCCGTGGAGGCATCTGGGGCTCTGACTGAGGGGTAGGCAGCTGGCTTGAAGTGTGAGCGCTTGGAGAGGAGCCCCCACTTGTGTGTCCCCTCCCACCATCATCCCTCTCATGGGCCACCCGCACTTCTCTGCTAGCAAGTAGCTGGAGAGCACCTTGCTGCACAGCAGTGGGGCCATGAGGCTCCAGGTTGACGTTGACATTCCTCCTAGCAAGGACATCGATGAGCCTCTGGTTTCCCTCCTCAATAGATGCCCATCTATTTTGAATTGAAACCATGTGCTCAAGTGACTGGCGCATTATGTCCTCCATGCAGGTTGTCAACCTATCCATGGAGGAAACAACAGTTCGCAAGTGCGTGCGCCACAGTGTTGGTCATGCTTGAGATGGACTCCTCCATTCTCTGCACACTCGCAGTCACCGCAGTTGCAAAACCCAGTCAGAGCCTCCTGCACTTGTTGCTCCAGCTCCAGGACCGCCCTCTTCGTTGATGGCTGCCGAGGCTCAGCGTCTACATGCAGCTGAGCAGAGCTAGGAGCAGTCCTGCGCCCTCTGGCAAGAGTCTCCACTGCTGTCCCTGTCTCCACCATCTCCTCTTGCTCTCTTGTGACTTGTGAGACACCAGGTGATAACACTACTCTATCTCGCGTACGACCCACCGCGGTGTGCGTATCTGCGCTGGTGCTGGCTTGCCTTGTCAGAGGTGACGCTGCGTCCTCAGAGGCTGGAGCCTCCTCCGAGGAGTCCTCTTGATGTTCCTCATGGACACTGGGGGGTGCTCTTGATGGACCTGTGGGAGAGTAAAGTCATCAGTTAGCTATATGATATGTCCATCGCATACAGATACCAATAAGTACATTATGAGCAATCAATTCCTGTTGACATCAGCCCCAATATGAGTGAGTGATGAATGACATGTGGGCGTATGGAAAATGATTCTGTCACCAGTTTGTTCTGATGAGCCCCTCTCTCCGCCCCCCACTTCCAGCTGATCCACTGCTCCAGTGATCTTCAGGGCAGCCTCCTCTGCAAGAGTCAGAATGGCCAATGATTGAGGGCCACCTCCCGTTCTCCCCCTCTCCCTCTTGTTGTGGGCTCTCTTCTCCTGCAAGGAGGGAAAGAAGAGAAGGTTGAGTGAGAGTGATGAAATGAGTGTAAGGAATGCATGTGTTAGATCTTTATAGGGAGACTATAATGGAGTAGGGTGGCTGTAACAAGTTGCCTCCTTTAGTGTTGCTAGTTGGTGTCATTACATTAGGATGAGGGTGAGCGATCAGGGTGCATAGTAAGATGGGGATGCAATAATGTAGCTAGATAGAGAGGGATGGCTGAAGGTGCAAGGGATGTTGCATTGAGTTGGGTTGGGAATGCTGAGTGATGGGGAAGTGATAACAGACACAGCAGCATGAAGGTAAGTGTGGCTTTATACTCACTTTTCCAGGTCGTAGAAGATCATGAAGACGCTTGCAGCACTGAAGCCAGGTCCTCATCACCACACACCTGCCCGTTACCTCCTCAGCCATTTGCAGCCAGGCTGCCTTGGTCTCCTGGGGAGGTCTCCTCCGCCCACTGGCAGGGAAGAGAACCTCCCTGCACGCTCGGACTCCCTCCACAAGAACACGGAGGGAGTCATCACTGAATCGAGGTGCAGCCCTCTGCCTTTGCGAGCTCATTTTGTGGAGTTGAACAAGGTACCTCAGCAATGGTCGTTTCAAATTCAGGAAGTGGAATGAAGTGGGGCCGTGGGCCCTTTAAATAAACCGGCAAGGGAAGCGTCAGCGCTGACGTCACCTGACCCGCGCTTTCTCAGAGGGTCGGGGAATGCTACGGGGCCGGCTTAACAAGGCTCGTTAACGTAAAATCCGTTTTTTCGGTGGGCTTCAGTAGGCAGCGGGACCGTATCCCAGCAACGGCCTCGCCCGCCCTGAACCCGCCTCGGCCAGCGACATCACGACAAGATTAATCCTGGTGTACAGCCACCCTCTGGCTAATGCGCATCTTCTGACTAGTGTGTTTGTGAAATGCTTCAAAAGGAGTAGAATAGTGAGTTAATGTCCGTGCTCTGCAATGGATTACAACAGAAAAATCATTACTCAAGAGGGTTAATTACTGGGCCTCCAATCCCTTAAATTATTTTGAGTAATCATGGGCTTGCATTGTTTTGATTTTGCAATCAAATCTGACTTCTTAACTTTATGGGAAAATGTTACACAATTAAAAAAAACATCAGTTATGTGGGTTTAAGTCATGCCATGTGTAACAAACGCATTCACACTTTCATATGCAATTCTTTTGTCAGTCATATCAACGGAGCCTTTAATTTGCTTATTTTAACACCAGAACTCCCAGTTTTCTCAGGGTGCTCTCAGCCCTTGGGGCTGGATTTTAAGGAGGAGGGTGGGTTGGGGGGCTCCGAGGCAGCCAGGAAACCCGACAGGCCAGATTGAGAGGCTGGCTGGCTGCGGGCGGGTAGGCCTGCGGCTCTAGGCCGCACAGAGGAGGGCGGGAGGGATCGCGGGTGGGGGTCCGGGAAGCGGTCACAGAAGCACCGGGGTGGGGAAATCCGAGGACGATCATGGGCCGGGAGGAGCTGAGTGGGGGGGGTGGGGGGGGGTCTTCGAAAGATTGTGGGCCGGGAGCGACATGGGGAAGGCCGGAGGAGGGTGGGAGGGGGGGAGGATTCATGGAGGCATCAGAGGCCTGTGGGGTGGGGGAGTTGGGGGGTGATTGATGGCCTGGGGGGGTGGGGGTGGGGAAATCAGAGGCCTGAGAGGGGGTCTCCGATCGCGGGGGGTGGGTTAGGTAGGGACCCTGAATCCAGGAGGTAGGTATAAAGGCACTTACCTCCTGGATGCAGCCTTGCTGAAACTGGGTTTTACGAAGTGTGTAAAACCCATCCACGTGCAGTTAAAAACAAAATGGAGGTTAAAAAAGAGGCTTCAAGCCTCATTATAATATCTAAAGACGTTCCGCCCACTGGGAGCGGGTTGGTTGCCCGCCCCTGTCCCACCCCCGCCCTGCCCCCTGTCCCGTCTCTGTTAAAACCGATAGTGGACTTGTTGGAGGCGGGTTCAGGTCGGGAATCCCATTTTTAACAATTTAACGACCCCCACGCCCCCAACCCACCCTATTGTTTTAGGTTAATATTCCCCCCCCCCACCTTGCTCTACAACCAGTGGCATTGGAGCACATCAACCTACAGGCCCCCGTGCATATCTTTTAAAAACCATTTGAATGGAAGAGTCTGTTTCAGATAGAAGGGAATCAGCTTCAGCGCCCCCCGAGTCATGAACAGGTATGCAGATGAAGTGCAACCGGGGCAGAGACGGACACAAGGGCTCTCCCCCCACATTTTTCCTCGGCGCTATGGCCCAGAAGTAAGTGCGCACGCAGGGTGTAACGCAGAGGAACGTGACACCAGGGTAACCTCACGGAGACGGTGTACGCTAATTAACCCCGGACGCCTTTCCCCACTTCAGGACCGTCCCAAAGCGCTTTACAGCCGATGAAGTACTTTTGGAGTCTAGTCACTGTTGTGATGTGGGAAACGCGGCACAGCAAGCTCCCACAAACAGCAATGAGATAAGGACCAGATTTTTCGGTGATGTTGGTGGTGGGATAAATATTGGCCGGGACGCTGGGGGAGAATTCCGCCCCCCCACCCCCCCCCCGCTCTTCTTCGAAATAGTGACCATGGGGATTTTTTTTTTACGTCCACCTGAGAGGGGCAGACGGGGCCTCGGTTTAACGTCTCATCTGAAAGATCGTAGCTGGAAATTGGTGAAAACGTACCAACCGTTAAACAAATTTGGGGCTGATTCATCCCATCTGTGGGTGTAACAGCACAAACTGTAACTATCACTGAGCTGTTGATTGTGCTGCTTTCCGCGTTTAGATGCAGTAAAATCGACAAGCTCGGCAACACCTAACCACTGCTATTTTGTTTGCTCTGCACTTCTCCACCTTCTCTGCTGGAAGCTCTGAGTCATGTCAGGTCGCTGTTCTATGAGCACCAACAGCCTCCCAGCCCGTGCTGCTCGGGTATGGTTGCGTAGCGGGTATGGCGCTGGACTAGCAACCGGCGGTCCCTTCGAGCCGCGCGGCCGCACAGCGCTCGGCAGGTCCCGCGCAGCCGGCTCGCCGGGATTTAAATGGAATAACCGCGCATGGGCGGAAATTTGAATGGGCCGCACAGCCTGCTAAAGAGGGCGCGTGGCCCAAAAAAAAAGAATCAGCGGGAGCATCGCGAGCAACCCAGTGTCTTGTGAGTTCAAACACCACCACGGCAAGTTGTGAAAGTGAATGGGATCTTTCACGTCCGCCCGAGAGAGCAAGCGGGGCCCTCGGTTTAACGTCTCATCCGAAAGACGGCACCTCTGACAGTGCAGCACTCCCTCAGCACTGCCCGGGAGTGCTGGCCGAGATTATTGTGCTCAAGTCTCATGGGGTGGGAATTGAACCCACAACCTGTGGCCTAACGGATGCAAATTGCAACCCACTGAGCCACAACTGACACTCCTTGTCACCTTGACTACTACATCTGGTTCCCTCCACCGAGGCTGCAAGTGCAGCACCCAGGCCCGGAAGCAGTCTCGCAAACGCCCCAAGGCTGAGCCCTATGGGCGCGGTCAACATATTCGACTAGAATTATGGACGAGAGAAAATCTTCACATTGATCACGTCGCTTTACAAAGCAACCAGCTAAATTCCACACAAACCTTTATATAGTGGAGTGCACTGCCTGAAAGGATGGTGGAAGCTGATTTAATAATAACTTTCAAAAGGGATAAATACTTGAAGGGGAGAAAGTTGCAGTGAACTGGGACTAATTGGATCGCTCATTCAAAGAGCTGGCACAGGCATGATAAAGAAAGACTTGCATTTCTATAGCGGCTTTCACGACCACCGGACGTCCCAAAGCAATGAAGTACTTTTTGAAGTGTAGTCACTGTTGTAATGTAGGAAATGCAGCAGTCAATTTACGCACAGCAAGCTCCCACAAACAGCAATGTGATAAATGACCAGATAATCTGTTTTTAGCGATGTCGAATGAGGGATAAATATCGGCCAGGACACCGGGGAGAACTCCCCTGCTCTTCTTTGAAATAATGTCCTGGGATCCTTTACGTCCACCCGAGAGAGCAGACTTAACGGCTCATCCGAAAGACGGCACCTCCGACAGTGCAGCACTCCCTCAGTACTGCAATAGAAGTGTCAGCCTAGATTTTTGTGCTCAAGTCCCTGGAGTGGGGACTTTAACCCACAACTTGCTATAACTCAGAGGTGAGGGTGCTACCCACTGAGCCACAGCTGACACTACTGGACCCAACAGCCTCCTTCTGTGCTGTATCATTCTCCAGCCCTACAACCCTCCGAGATCCCTGCGCTCCTCCAATTCTGGTCTCTTGAGCATCCCCCGATTTTCATCGCTCCACCATTGGCGGCCGTGCCTTCAGCTGCCAAGGCCCAAAGCTCTGGAATTCCCTCCCTGAACCTCTCTCTGCCTCTCTACCAATGTTCCCTCTAATTTATTTTTGTACTGAGCGGGCCACGAACTCCTTTGAGTGCGACCTTTCTTCGTTGGTGTGCAAATTTTACAACAGCAGCTCTTACAACAACCACTTTTACAACAACGACAGCAGCAGCAGCCACTTAAAAGCATATATATACCGGAATGCCATATCGCCCTCTCTCCTCTTGTATGACGCTCCTTAAAACCTACCTCTTTGACCAGGCTTTTGGTCACCTGCCCTAATATCTGCATATGTGGCTCGGTGCCAAAAATATTTACCGATAATGCTCTGGTTAAGCGTCTTGCGACGTTTTACTACGTATGTAAATGCAAGTTGTTGTTGATTCTATGATAATTAAACATTTCTCAATGTTAAAGCTGCAAGGGCAAGGGTTGGGGCAAGGTCGAAATTCACATTGCCACTTCCCGCTTTCCCCAAATTCCCGCTGTTCCCTTGTTTGTTTCTTTGCTGTGGTTTTGTGTCGCGCCGGCATTGCTTCCACTTAAAGAGAAAACCGCTTGCGCTCGCCGTGCGGCACAGGCTCATTGCTCGGGGGTGGGGGGGGGGGAAGGAGCAGGAGGAGGCAGCAGAAACCTCCCAGATTCTCCCCCCCCACCCCGCTCTTCTGAGAGCAGATGCTCGGTTTGTGTGAAGGATCCGCTGGAGGCTGAGTGGAAACGGAGCCAGTTGTGGCGCGTGTGAAAGGTCGTCAACCCCTTGCGGTGCGGCAACAGGTGCTGATAGAGCTGCGTCGAAGCCAGTGAGCGGTTTCAAAGGGAAGAAAACAACAAAAAAAACCCACACACAACAATCTTCAGAAAGAATCAGAAAGACAGCGAGCTGGTAGATGAGGGTTTTTTACTGTGACTACCCTTAATAGAATCAATCTCCTTTATGTTTTGTTTCACGTTCCTGGCAAAGAAGTTGAAAACTTTCTCATCTCGGTCACTCGCTGTCAGACTCAAGCCCTACCTGTGTCGCAGTGTGTGTCAGCTGTAGCCCGGTGGGTAATGCTCTTGCCTCTGCGTGAAGAGGTCATGGGTTCATAGTCCCATCCTAGAGCACAAAGTTGAGGCACGAGAGAGGCAGTGAAAGAAATAGGAGCAGGGGACATAAGAAAATAGGAGCGGGGATTGTAAGAGCCTGCTCCGCCATTCAATAATATCATGGCTGATCTTCAACCTCAACTCCACTTTCCCGCCCGATCCCCTTATCCCTTGATTCCCTTAGTGCCCAAAAGTCTATCAGGGGTCAGTGCTGGGTCCCCAACTCTTTACAATCTATATTAACGATTTGGAGGAAGGGACCAAGTGTAACATATCAAAATTTGCAGATGATACAAAGATGGGAGGGAAAGTAGTGAGTGAGGAGGACATAAAAAACCTGCAAGGGGACATAGACAGGCTAAGTAAGTGGGCAGAGATTTGGCAGATGGAATACAACACTGGAAAGTGTGAGGTGATGCACTTTGGCAGGAAAAATCCTAGAGCAATTTATTATCTTAATGGCAAGAAACTGGAGAGTACTGAAGTGCAAAGGGATCTGGGGGTCCTGGTGCACGAAACTCAAAAGGTTAGTATGCAGGTGCAGCAAGTGATTAAGAAGGCAAATGGAATGTTGGCTTTCATTGCTAGGGGGATAGAATATAAAAATAGGGAGGTATTGCTTCAGTTGTACAAGGTATTGGTGAGACCGCACCTGGAATACTGCATACAGTTTTGGTGTCCTTACTTAAGGAAAGACATCCTTGCTCTCGAGGCAGTGCAAAAAAGGTTCACTCGGTTAATCCCGGGGATGAGGGGGTGGTCATATGAGGAGAGGTTGGGTAGATTGGGACTCTACTCATTGGAGTTCAGAAGAATGAGAGGCGATCTTATTGAAACATATAAGATTGTGAAGGGGTTGGATCGGGTGGATGCGGGGAGGATGTTCCCGATGACGGGTGAGACTAGAACTAGGGGACATAGTCTTAGAATAAGGGGCTGCTCTTTCAAAACTGAGATGAGGAGGAACTACTTCACTCAGAGGGTGGTAGGTCCATGGAATATGCTGCCACAAAAAGCTGTAGAAGCTACATCATTAAATAAATTTAAAACAGAAATAGACAGTTTCCTAGAAGTAAAGGGCATTAAGGGTTACGGGGAGCGGGCAGGAATTTGGACATGAGTCTAGGTTCGGATCGGTCATGGCCCTGTGGGTAGTGGAGCGGGCCCAGGAACCGTGTAGCCTGATTCTGCTCCTATTTCGTGTGTGCAATTCTGTTAGATGCAGGAGATGGTTCTGTGATAGATAGTAGATTGGTGGTTAGGATCAGATCAGCCATGATCTTATTGAATGGCGGAGCAGGCTCGAGGGGCCGATTGGCCTACTCCTGCTCCTATTTCTTATGTTCTTATGTTATGTTATCGACCTCAGTCTTGAATATACTCAACGACTGAGCCTCCACAGCTCTCTGGGGTAGGGAATTTCAAAAATTCACAACCCTCTGACTAAAGAAATTTCTCCTCATCTCAGTCTTAAATGGCTGACCCCTTACCCTGAGACTGTGACCCCTAGTTCTAGACTCTCCAGCCAGGGGAAGCAGTTGTACTTTTCACTTCAACCACTCCATGTGGCAGCAAGTTCCACATTCTCACCGCACTCTGAAGCACAATGATGACGTGGGAACTCGGACGTTAGACTAACGGAGTGACTGCTGCCAATGACCGGAAGCTGCGCAGAAGCTGATATCAATGATGTTTCTGCTTTTTTTCACAGAGCCCGCTCCCCTTCCCAGCCTTTTTTCCTACAGTCCCGAAGGCCCGCTTCCCTCCCAGCCTTTTTTCCTAGAGTCCCGAAGGCCCGCTCCCCTCCCAGCCTTTTTTCCTGGAGTCCCGAAGGCCCGCTTCCCTCCCAGCCTTTTTTCCGAGAGTCCCGAAGGCCCGCTCCCCTCCCAGCCTTTTTTCCTCGAGTCCCGAAGGCCCGCTCCCCTCCCGGCCTTTTTTCCTACAGTCCTGAAGGCCCGCTTCTCCTCCCAGCCTTTTTTCCTGGAGTCCCGAAGGCCCGCTTCCCTCCCAGCCTTTTTTCCTAGAGTCCCGAAGGCCCGCTCCCCTCCCGGCCTTTTTTCCTAGAGTCCCGAAGGCCCGCTTCCCCTCCCAGCCTTTTTTCCTACAGTCCCGAAGGCCCGCTCCCCTCCCACCCTTTTTTCCTAGAGTCCCGATGGCCCGTTCCCCTCCCGGCCTTTTTTCCTAGAGTCCCGAAGGCCCGCTCCCCTCCTGGCCTTTTTTCCTACAGTCCCGATGGCCCGTTCCCCTCCCGGCCTTTTTTCCTAGAGTCCCGAAGGCCCGCTCCCCTCCCGGCCTTTTCTCCGAGAGTCATGAAGGCCCGCTCCCCTCCCGGCCTTTTTTCCTAGAGTCCCGAAGGCCCGCTCCCCTCCTGGCCTTTTTTCCTAGAGTCCCGAAGGCACGCTCCCCTCCCGGCCTTTTTTCCTAGAGTCCCGAAGGCCCGCTCCCCTCCCGGCCTTTTTTTCCCCAGAGCCCGTGAGTCGCGAAACCAACAACAACAAAAAACCTCTTAGACTGCGCGTGTGAAACTACTTCAACTTCGCTGGCAGCAGTCACTGCCTTAGACTAAATAGACTAGAGACTGAGCTCGATACCCTGGGGAGTGGGTCCATCAGCAGCAGGTGTGTTTCCATGTGGATAGCTGCAGCATGATGTATTTGGGTTGGGGTCATTACAGGCCTAGGTTTGGGTTCGTAGATCATGAAACATTGAACATCTGAGGCCATACAGCAAGTGACTAGGATGTTAGCATGTACGGCTGGCACAGTTCAATATAAATTGAGAATTACAATGCTTGCCTTATTCTTTTTGAATTAGATCCTTTTCTTGATTGTGTCAATTCCAGTAAGCAGTGAATAACCTTTGAATCACAATCTTTTATTCATTTATTTATCGGGAATTTACACTGGAGCATTAGTAAGAATCCTGTGTTGCACAATGTCATGCCTTTGATTGTGTTGGGTGAAGAGGAGATGGTGGCTGGTTTGACAGCATGAAGCAGCGGTCTCCAATAAGTATGTTGTCACTAGCTCCCTCTAATGGTCCTATTGGGAAATGCACAGCAGTTGCACAGACTAACACAGTGCCGGGCATGAACACCAGTCTGTGCTGTTAGTTGATAGCCTAGACAGCGAAAGGAATCTTACAATTAGCGTCAATGATCGAGAGATTGGAAAAGTCAACTAGAGTTCAGACTCTTGATCACTGACCAAAGCATGACAGATACTCTCGATTACACTGGCCAGCACTGGGATCTTGGTGGGACATGTGTGATAGATATCCTGTGTTACCCTGACACTGCCCCGAGTGTGATAGAGACCCATGTTACCCTGACACTGCCCAGGGTGTGATAGAGACCCATGTTACCCTGGCACTTCCCCAAGTGTGATAGAGACCCATGTTACCCTGGCACTTCCCCAAGTGTGATAGAGACCGATGTTACCCTGACACTGCCCCGAGTGTGATAGATACCCTGTGTTACCCTGGCACTGCCCAGGGTGTGATAGAGACCCATGTTACCCTGGCACTTCCCAGGATGTGATAGAGACTCTGTGTTACCCTGACACTGCCCCGAGTGTGATAGAGACCCATGTTACCCTGACACTGCCCCGAGTGTGATAGAGACCCATGTTACCCTGGCACTGCCCAGGGTGTGATAGAGACTCTGTGTTACCCTGGCACTGCCCAGGATGTGATAGAGACCCATGTTACCCTGGCACTGCCCAGAGTGTGATAGAGACCCATGTTACCCTGACACTGCCCAGAGTGTGATAGAGACCCATGTTACCCTGGCACTGCCCAGGGTGTGATAGAGACCCATGTTACCCTGGCACTGCCCAGGGTGTGATAGAGACCCATGTTACCCTGGCACTGCCCAGAGTGTGATAGAGACCCATGTTACCCTGGCACTGCCCAGAGTGTGATAGAGACCCATGTTACCCTGGCACTGCCCAGGGTGTGATAGAGACCCATGTTACCCTGGCACTGCCCAGAGTGTGATAGAGACCCATGTTACCCTGACACTGCCCTGAGTGTGATAGAGACTCTGGGGTAAAAATTAGGTCGCGCCCCATTTGGGGCGCAAATATCGTCTGGACGCAAATATTAGCGCCTGGCGCTAATTATCGGCACTGACTGGAAACTTCACTTTTACCGCCCCGGGAGGTGAGTGGAGCGCTAAATCAGGCGCTGCACACCTGTCTTAAGGCGCAAAGGCCAAGGAGTGAGGCGCTAACTCAGAGCGCTGGCAAAGCTCATGTAATGTCAGTCAGCAATGGAACACACACACAATGGCACGGGCCAGTTCTTAAAGGGGATGGTTAATCTTGCTTTCCATCCACATCCTGTTCATTGCAGCCTTGAATCTCGGCCTGGAGAGACTTGCACATCAAATGTGCTGGAAAGAACAATGGAGAGTACCAGGCAAAGAGCTCAGAGTGCAGCTCCCACAGTCTCTGCTAAATCGATACAAGGAATGGCAAATCAAAATGAACCTGCAAAGTGCTGCTCAGTACCCAAAACTCCTTCACACAACGTTGAATCTCTCCAGAAGTCTCTCCCTCTCTCTCTCAGAATGCGTAGTTCAAAAATGCCACCAACAATAAAAGACAGGAAGAGGCCCCCTTTAAATAGCGCCCCCCCCAGCCCCACAGCGATTGATAGCGTTCCAGTCTTCTGGTCGTTGGATGCGCCAGGCGGTAAGGCAGGGGGCGCCACTCAATTTCCGCTCCGGGGCGCCACAAGGGCGTTGCACCATGGAATGACGTCATAATCTGCGCGCGCAGGTGGTCGCAGCAGTAAGTTTTAGCGCCGCCGCACAATCTCTAGTTAAGTTCCCGAGCGGCGCAAACATCGCTGCGCCCGGGCGTTAGCGGCTTTGCGCCCCATTAGCGCCCTCTTAAGGCGCTAACGGGAGGCGCAACCAACTGAATTTTTACCCCTCTGTGTTATCCTGGCACTGCCCCGAGTGTGATAGAGACCCATGTTACCCTGGCACTGCCCCGAGTGTGATAGAGACTCTGTGTTACCCTGACACTGCCCCGAGTGTGATAGAGACCCATGTTACCCTGGCACTGCCCAGAGTGTGATAGAGACCCATGTTATCCTGGCACTGCCCCGAGTGTGATAGAGACTCTGTGTTACCCTGACACTGCCCCGAGTGTGATAGATACCCTGTGTTATCCTGGCACTGCCCAGGGTGTGATAGAGACCCATGTTACCCTGGCACTGCCCCGAGTGTGATAGATACCCTGTGTTATCCTGGCACTGCCCAGGGTGTGATAGAGACCCATGTTACCCTGGCACTGCCCAGGGTGTGATAGAGACCCATGTTACCCTGACACTGCCCCGAGTGTGATAGAGACCCTGTGTTACCCTGACACTGCCCAGGGTGTGATAGAGACTCTGTGTTACCCTGACACTGCCCAGGGTGTGATAGCGACTATGGCATCTTCTTCATCTTCAGTTGGCCCTATTCAGCAACAGGGCACTTTGCACTGATTGCTAAGTATTTCTCCCCATCATTTTTAATCAATATCTTACTCTGTATTATTGTGGAATTTGCACCCCTATAACACTCTCCTCTCGCACACCCTGTAGTGTGAGGGAGATACAAAGCTGAATTCATGAGGTGACCAGAGATAGTGATATTATGGATGAGACATGGCCAGTTTAATAATAATTGTGCTACACCGCCACCCATTGACAAAGCATGACTACTACACCTAACCTTTCATCTCAAAGATCCTCTCTATCAAGAGGCTTATAGTGGATTAAGAATAACTTTAAATGGAGCACCTTCTTCATGAAAAAGTGTTTGGCTAACCCAGGCTGTAATGAATCAAATGTCATTAAAATTCTTGATTGCATCGTGAAGACAAAAATTGACAACTGTCTCCCCAAATTACGAATAGTTTAAGGTGGCAGCCCTGGCTCAGTGGGTAGCACTCTCACCTCTGAGTCAGAAGTCCCACTCCAGAGACTTGAGCACAAACTCTAGGCACACCAGTGCCAGTACTGAGGGAGTGCTGCACTGTCGGAGGTGCCATCTTTCAGATGAGACGTTAAACCGAGGCCCCGTCTGCTCTCTCTCAGGTGGACGTAAAAGATCCCATGGCACTGTATTGAAGAAGAGCAGGGGAGTTATCCCCGGTGTCCTGGCTAATATTTATCCAAATTACCCCAATATTTGTCCAATATTTGTCTTGGCCAATCAACATCCCTAAAAAAAACCAGATTATCTGGTCATTATCACACTGCTGTTTGTGGAAGCTTGCTGTGCACAGATTGGCTGCTGCGTTTCCCACATTACAACAGTGACTCCACTTCAAAAAAGTACTTCATTGGCTGTAAAGCGCTTTGGGACATCCTGAGGTCGTGCAAGGCGCTATATAAATACAAGTCTTTCTTTTTCTTTTACCATTTAGCTGGAGACTCGAGGGCTGATATCAGCGTTAATTTAGAATGCTGCATTATTATTGCTGCATGTACATGACTGACAACGCAACAAGCTGAATGCACGTGACCGAGAATGCATCGACTAAAATATCTCAGTAATTGAGCAATGTGCATACCTTCCTTCTCCCCTCGGTGGTTGAGGGACTCAGCTTCATAAACATCAGCAGCCCCCTGGTATCCCATCCACACGCCACTCTTGAGCCCAGACAGTGAGTGCCGGCCAGCCATGCCTTCACGGAAGCCATCACAACTGAGCCTATTGCTGTGCTCACTCAACTTGCAGCCAGATTGAAGGAGAGAGCTTGCCTCTTTACCCCGCCTTTCACCGCCTCAGGACGTCCCAAAGCGCTTTAGAGCCAATGAAGTGCTTTTTGAAGTAGAGTCACTGTTGTAATGTGGGAAACGCAGCAGCCAATTTGCGCACAGCAAGCTCCCACAAACAGCAATGTGATAATGATCAGATAATCTGTTTTTTTTTTAGTGATGTTGGTTGAGGGATAAATATTGGCCAGGACACTGGAGATAACTCCCCTGCTCTTTCGAGAGAGCAGACGGGGCCTCGATTTAACGTCTCATCCGAAAGCACTGCACTGAAATGTCAACCTAGATCTTGTTGTCAAAGTCTCATGGAGTGGGACTTGAACCCACAACCCTCAGAGGCAAGAGTGCTACCCATTGAGCCACTGCTGAGCACTGGGTGCTGATCCGAAGTGACTCCTGACCGAATCTCCCCTCACGAGAGGTGCTGAGGCTAATTGCGCCACCCTGACTGTTGCTCTGCAAACTCAGCACAGACTGGTGTTTGAGGGGGACATCTTCCTGTTCTGTATGGCTCAGTACCTCACCGACTGCTACATCTACTCAGGGGCAGCCCTGTTGGCGTGACCACACTTGTAATACAACCAAGAAAATACAGATGGAAATTGGACATTTTCTACCCAGGTGACGTAGAAAAGGAATTAGGAAAAGACTGCGTATAGTGACACCACAGGTCCAGGCCAGAATGGAAATGGTTGGGTAATTCCCCCATCAATCATGCCTGCAGACCGCACTGCTGTAATAACTGGGATTGATTTTACGCACATAATTGTATTATGTGACTATCCTCCACTCACTGCATGTTGCTGGAGAAATAATCCTGCTTTTATCAGGAGATGTTGCTGGAGTTCCGGTCATAAGTTCTGTTTGCTGTAGTTCATAGGGACTCTGTTTAAATAGACTCTGTTTGCTGTTTACTGAGTAAATAGACTCTGTTTGCTGAATAAAAAGACGGTTTGCTGTAAAATAGACTCTGTTTGCCATAAATCCCGCCCCGTCTCCAACTCATTGGCTGACACATCCAGTCGTGAATGGTGGTGGGCAATTAAACAACTAACGGGAGGAGGAGGCTCTATGAATATCCCCATCCTCAATGATGGTGAGCCCAGCACGTGAGTGCAAAACCATCTTCAGCCAGAAGTGCCGAGTGGATGATTCATATCGGCCTCCTCCTGAGATCCCCACCATCACAGAAGCCAGTTTTCAGCCAATTCGATTCACTCCACATGATATCAAGAAATGGCTGAGCGCACTGGATACAGCAAAGGCTGTGGGCCCTGACAACATCCCGGCTGTCGTGCTGAAGAATTGTGCTCCAGAACTAGCCACGCCTCTAGCCAAGCTGTCCCAGTACAACTACAACACTGGCATCTGTCCGACAAGGGGGAAAACTGCCCAGGTATGTCCTGTCCACAAAAAGCAGGACAAATCCAATCATCCAATTACCGCCCCATCAGTCTACTCTCAATCATCAGCAAAGTGATGGAAGGTGTCGTCGACAGTGCTATCAAGCGGCACTTACCAATAACCTGCTCACCGATGCTCAGTTTGGGTTCTGCCAGGGCCACTCGACTCCAAACCTCATTACAGCCTCATTACAAAAGAGCTGAATTCCAGAGGTGAGGTGAGAGTGACTGCCCTTGACATCAAGGCAGCATTTGACCGAGTGTGGCATCAAGGAGCCTTATTAAAACTGAAGTCAATGGGAATCAGGGGGAAAACTCTCCACTGACTGGAGTCATACCTAGCACAAAGGAAGATGGTTGTGGTTGTTGGAGATCAATCATCTCAGCCCCAGGAAATCTAGGCCCAACCATCTTCAGCTGCTTCATCAATGACCTTCCCATCATCATAACGTCAGAATTGGGGATGTTCACTGATGACTGCACAGTGTTCAGTGCCATTCGCAACTCCTCAGATAATGAAGCAGTCCATGCCCACATGCAGCAAGACCTGGACGACATTCAGGCTTGGGTTGCTATGTGGCAAGTAACATTCATGCCACACAAGTGCTAGGCAATGACTATCTCCAACAAGCGAGAGTCTAACCACCGCCCCTTGACATTACCATCGCCGAATCCCCCACCATCAATATCCTGGGGGTCACCATTGACCAGAAACTTAACTGAACCAGCCACATAAATACTGTGGCTACAAGAGCAGGTCAGAGGCTGGATATTCTGTGGCGAGTGTCTCACCTCCTGCCTTTCCACCATCTACAAGGCACAAGTCAGGAGTGTGATGGAATACTCTCCACTTACCTGGATGAGTGCAGCTCCAACAACACTCAAGAAGCTCGACGCCATGAAGGACAAAGCAGCTCGCTTGATTGGCACCCCATCCACCACCTTAAACATTCACTCCCTCCACCACCGGCGTACCGTGGCTGCAGTGTGTACCATCCACAAGATGCACTGCAGCAACTCACCAAGGCTTCTTTGGCAGCACCTCCCAAACCCGCGATCTCTACCACCTAGAAGGACAAGGGCAGCAGACACATGGGAACACCACCACCTCAAGTTCCCCTCCAAGCCACACACCATCCTGACGTAGAAGTATATCGCCGTTCCTTCATCGTCGCTGGGTCAAAATCCTGGAACTCCCTCCCTAACAGCACTGTGGGACCACCTTCACCACACGGGCTGCAGCGGTTCTAGAAGGCGGCTCACCACCACCTTCTCCAGGGCAACTAGGAATGGGCAATAAATGCTGGGCCTTGCCAGCGACGCCCACATCCCATAAACGAATAAAAAAAAAACACTATGGTGTCAATACTCTGTTAGCAGAATTAGGCATGAACCCTTTTCATGTTTAGGCCTCATTTTAATTTATTGGCGAGATACCAGGGAACATGGATGGGCAGCTCGCCAAATTGGGGATAGGGGCAGGAAACCCGGCATCTCCTCCACGGAACTGAGCCGGAAATAAGCTTCTAAGGTGGAGTGGGGGGTGGGTGGGTAGAGAGACAATCCTGGTTGGGGGTGGTGGGGTGGGGTGGGGGGGGCGGGGGTGGTGCTCTGAGTTACCAAGAGCAGGTGGGAAGATAAATGCTCCTCCTGGCCTACAAAAGGAAATTGGTTGTATACTTGAAAATGGGGGGAGTTTCTGAGCCGCCCTTTAAGGATCGCTTTTCCGGCCATTTGACACTCAGTTCCGTTGGGCGATCGCACAGAGTTCCACCCAGTGTAGCAGCAACACTGTGCCAGGGGTCCTACAAACGGGGTAAGACCCCAATTTATATATGTTAATAAGGCCCTGGGCCTGTTCCGGGCAGGAGCGCCGGACGTCTATTTGAAAACCCGCGCGAGAATCGAGTCTTGAAAGGGTTGCCAACCCTCCAGGATTGGCCTGGAGTCTCCAGGAATTGAAGATTAATCTCCAGGACACTGCAGCGAGCAACACCCGGGAGAGAAATCATAGGAGGGCAATAAAAACATTTTTCTTTGATCACTTTTGTTTATTCGCTATAAAAATTATTGGAGACGGGGGGGGAAAAAAAGGGCTGTTTGTGGTGGGGGTGTGTTGGTGACAGGAGTCCGTGTGATGAAACATCCTGGAATGCATCCAACCAGAGTTGGCAACCCATAGTGGGCAGGTATGTTTTCAAAAAACACTTTTGTCTGCCCACCCCCTTTTTCTTCAACGTGAACGGGCGCATTAGGGCAAACGGAAATCGCCCCCCAACCTCCCCCAACTGCTTTTCCAGAGTCCCGAAACCAAATTGTCGGCCTTGCCCATTGGGAAAGGGAATGGTGCGGGCGAGGATGGGGAGTGGTGGATGGCGGGGTGGGGGAGGGGTGTGGGGGCGGAGGGAATGGCGACGGGGGAATGGCGAGGCATCTTCTGTTTCATCCCCCCCCCGCACCACCCCCCCCCCCCCCACCCACCCCACCCCCGCAGCAAAAGGAAGAGAGAGAGCAACACTGAAGGAAATTTAGAAAAAAAGAACGAGGGGGTAAAAAGGAAAGAACATTTAGAACGGCGAGAAAAAAGAGCGAAATTCTCAGTAAACACTCACAGACACTGTGTGCCTGCAGTCGGCAGTGATGTGTTCTTTTTATTTTATATTTCCATAGTTTGTTTCTCATGAAGTTACGACCAAGAATCATTTCGGAATGAAGGTGGAGTCCATTGCGATTGGGTTGCTTTAACATGTCGCGCCTCAGGAGGTGCATTTTCAGGGTAGATCTTTATCGGAGAAGCCGCTGCCCTTAATGGAACAGGTCACGTGGTGAAGCCTCAAAGCAGCCACGGTTGTTGTATGAGTTGCAGCGGTCAGAATTCACGGTAGCTTCCAGGCTCCTGGAGAGATTGGGTCGACTAGGCCTGTATTCACGAGAGTTTAGAAGAATGAGAGAAGATCTCGTGGAAACTTATAAAATTCTGACAGGGCTAGACAGACTGGATGCAGGGAGGATGTTTCCCCTGGCTGGGGGGGGGGGGGGTCTAGAACGAGGGGTCACAGTCTCAAGATACGGGGTAGGACATTTAGGACTGAGATGAGGAGAAATTTCTTCACTCAGAGGGTGGTGAACCTGTGGAATTCTCTACCACTGTGGAGGCTGTGGAGGCCAAGTCACTGAATATATTTAAGAAGGAGATAGATAGATTTCTAGACACAAAAGGCATCAAGGGGTATGGGGAGAGAGCGGGAATATGGTATTGAGATAGAGGATCAGCCATGATCATATTGAATGGCGGAGCAGGCTCGATGGGCCGAATGGCCTACTCCTGCTCCTTTTTTTCTATGTTTCTAACCTTTATTGGACTCGAGACATCCCTGAGGCGTCTAGCGTCAGGGGGATGGAAAACACAGCGCACAATGGGGTTGAAATGACACTGTGCAAACTAGGGTCGCCAACCCTCCAGGATTGGCCTGGAGTCTCCAGGAATTGAAGATTAATCTCCAGGGCACAGCAGCGAGCAACACCCGGGGAGAAAAAAAATCATTAAAAAAAAAAGTGTTCTTTTCATGTTCTTTGAACACTTTGCTTATTAGTTATAAAAATATTGGAGATGGGGAAAAGGAGCTGTTTGCTTGACTGAGAGTCAAGAATCATCCACTCGGGTAACGAAGACTCTGTGCGCTCTCCGATTGGCCGTGGGAAGGCGGGGCACCGCGAGGATGGATGTGTCGGGCGACCAATGGCGGGAGTGGGAGGTGGGGCGGTTGGCGGCAGGTGGTCATGTGATGTGACACCTCCAGGAACGCGGTCCAACCAGAGTTGGCGACCCTAACGTGCAACACCAGTGACGAATAAAGACACATTGGTTGTGAAATTCTTTGGACCGCCATCTTAACTATTGTATCTTTTAAACAGGGCAAGCGCCTTGATTAAAACGGAGAAGGAAACTCTTTAAAAACGCACTGACATGGCGGTTACTTATAATGCACGGCCCAGTTCAACCCAAAAGAGCTGGGGGTGGGGGAGGGGACAGATGGGTGTACTGGCTCCCTGGGCGCAATGAAGAGAGGAAAATTGGGCCAGGGCAGCAGAAAGGGAGCCCTGCCTGATTTTACGCCCATTTTAATTAACGGTTTGAGAATTGGGCAAGGTCCCCTAAGGGGGGGGGGGGTGACTTCCCACCTGATTTTGCCTCTATTCACTGCGGCCAAAGACCAGCCAATAAACTCAGGCGCAGGAAGTGGAGTATTTCATAAATTGATCTGGGCTTTAACCCATAGAAGATTGTAACCTTGGAGAGAGGGTGCAGAGGAGATTTACCATGAATGATATCAGGGGTGAGGGACTTCAGTTGTGCGGAGAGACCAGAGAAGCTGGAATTAGAGCAGAGAAGGTTAAGGGGAGATTTAATCGAGGTGTTCAAATTTATATGGGGTTTTGATCGAGTAGTTAGGGAGAAACTGTTTCCACTGGCAGGAGGGTAGGTAACGGGAGGTCACAGATTTAAGATAATTTGCAACAGCACCAGGCGGGAGATGAGGAGAATTTTGTTAAGGTCTGAGTTGTTGTGATCTGGAATGCACTGCCTGAAAGGGTGGAGGAAGCAGATTGAATAGTAACTTTCAATAGGCAATTGGATGAATACCTGAAAAGGAAAAAATTTCATTGCATAACTTTGAGCCAGTTTCAAACACATGCGATGACAGCTGGGATGCTCAAGAGGCCAGAAAGAAATAACGACAACATAGCAGATTTTGCCACGATAGATGTTGGATCGGAACATCTCTGGATCTGTGAAAGGCGGGGTGGGGAGAGGGGGAGTGTGGGGGGTGTGGGGGAGGGAGGGGGTGGAACGTATTCAGATCAGACTGAAAACTCCCCACATTAACAAAGAAGCCCCTTATAAAGCCAATCTATGGGAGTTTTTTTTAAATTCGTCCCATGGGATGTGGGCGTCGCTGGCAAGTCCGGCATTTATTGACCATCCCTAATTGCCCTCGAGAAGCTGGTGGTGCTATTTCAGAGGGCAGTTAAGAGTCAACCACATTGCTGTAGGTCTGGAGTCACATATAGGCCAGACCGGGTAAGGACGGGAGATTTCCTTCCCTAAAGGACATTAGTGAACCAGATGGGTTTTTATGACAATTTCAGTAGTTTCATGGTCGCCATTACTGATACTAGCATTTTATTCCAGATTTATTTAATTAACCAAATTTAAATGGTGACGCAGCGTTGGAATTCGTGTTATAACAGCAACAATAACTTGTATTTATATAGCGCCTTTAATGTATTAAAACATTCCAGGGCGCTTCACAGGAGTGTTATAAGACAAAAAATTTGACACCGAGCCACATCAGGTGACCAAAAGCTTGGTCGAAGAGGTAGGTTTTAAGGAGCGTCTTAAAGGAGGAGAGAGAGGTAGCGAGGCGGAGAGGTTTAGGGAGGGAATTCCAGAGCTTAGGGCCCAGGCAGCTGAAGGCACGGCCGCCAATGGTTGAGCGATTATAATCAGGGATGCTCAAGAGGGCAGAATTAGAGGAGCACAGATATCCCGGGGGGGATTGTGGGGCTGAAGGAGATTACAGAGATAGGGAAGGGGCGAGGCCATGGAGGGATTTGAAAACAAGGATGAGAATTTTGAAATCGAGGCGTTGCTTAACCGGGAGCCAGTGTAGGTCAGCGAGCACAGGGGTGATGGGCGAACGGGACTTGGTGCGAGTTAAAGGGACTGCCTATTCCATAAGGGTTTGGATGCGGCTCCTCATGTTCCCATCTTGGGTTGGACACTTTGTATTCTTGACAAGCTAACAGGGATTTGGGTATTCCCTGGCGACCCAGTCTTTAGAACCGCCTTCTGCTTCATTTCAAGCGGCCCTTCTTTCAGGATGGGGGAAAACTGTCTCTCTTCGTCTCTGGGGGTGCGTCTGGAGATGGTCAGTACCAGAACGCACGCCGCGATCGCCGTCCCACCCACGCTGAAGAGAATGGCACCGACGAGCTTGCTGACCTCCAGGGCCTCGTTGTACTCGATGGCGCGCTTATCCACAACGAGGAAGTCGGCTTCTCCGATGCCTTCGATCTTCGGGGGCACCAGGTACCCGGTGGTGACGGTTGCCATGCCGATGAGGAAGAGGATCGTCCCAGCTGACAGGCCCACCTGAAAAGGCAAAAAAAGAAATATTGGCTGAACTGTCAGACGGCAAGGCCTCTTGCACACCTGGGAGTTAATGCTAACAGAAAGATAAGGGACGATTTCACCAATTTGCGATCCCAGGGTGATGCTTTTCCCATTGGGAGCACATCGCGGGAATTCAGGCCCCTTCCCCCTCCATGATTTTCTGTCCATAATGAATGGAAAATTGTGGGGGGGGGGGGGAAAAGGGTGGGCCATATTCCCGAATTCCCAATAGGCGCTCTTCACTCTGGGAGCCCAAACTCATGGAATTACCTCTACACTGGATACCTGGGAATGAGTTAGAGAATGCAAAGTGATGAGGGACTTTAGTTACATGGAGAGACTGGAGAAGCTGGGTTTGTTCTGCTTAGAGCAGAGAAGTTTAAGGGGAGATTTGATAGAGGTGTTCCCAATCACGAACGGTTTTGATCGAGTAAATAAAGGAGAAACTCTTTCCAGTGGCAGAAGGGTTGGAAACCAGAGGACACAGATTTAAGGTGTTTAGCAAAAGAACCAGAGGCGACATGAGGAAACATTGTTTTACGCAGCGAGTTGTTGTGATCTGGAACGCGCTGCCTGAAAGGGCAGTGGAAGCAGATTCAATAGTAACTTTCAAAAGGGAATTGAAGGGAAAAAATCTACAGGGCTATGGGGATTAATTGGAGAGCTCTTTCAAAGAGCCGGCACAGGCACAATGGGCCGAATGGCCTCCTTCTGTGCTGTATCATTCTATGATTCGATGATAAATTACATTGAGGGATTCAGATGGTTTGTGTGTAGATACTCAGAGTTACAGAATCGTAGAACCATACAGCGCAGAAGGAGGCCATTCGGCCCATCGTGCCTGTGCCGGCTCTTTGAAAGAACGATCTGATTAGTCCCACTCCTGGGTGGAATGTAATAGAAGGGTTTGCTCACAGACAGAATAATGATTATCAAGGTCAGAGGCTGGACTCTGGCTCAGGAACAGGTCCCGGAAAGTATCCGATTATTTGTCCTGGTCACTCAGGGATATGGTGCAGGCCTGTGGAACTGGATTCCGCAAGGCTAGCTTTGAGCGCACACACAGGGGATTGAAGTTAATCTTGGGCGGTAGCGAATCAGCAGCTTATTCTACACCCCGGCCTGATTTTCTTGGGAATAGGGTGGGGTGTAGAACGGGATTGCTGATTCGCCCATTTTGCACTCCACAGTGCCCACAGTTAATGTCGGGGGAAATTTGAAGGCAGAGGTGGTGGGTTCAACGGTCAGGTGGGCACTGTCACCATATAAGAACATAAGAAACAGGAGCAGGAGTCGGCCATTTGGCCTTTCGAACCATTCAATAAGATCATGGCTGATCTTCTACTTCATCTCCACTTTCCTGAACTATCCCCATATCCCTTGATCCCTTAATATTCAAAAATCTATCGATCTCTGTCTTGAATATACTCAACGACTGAGCCTCCACAGCCCTCTGGGGTAGAGAATTCCAAAGATTCACCACCCTCTGAGTGAAGAAATTTCTCCTCATCTCAGTCCTAAATGGCCGACCCCTTATTCTGAGACTGTGACCCCTGGTTCTAGACTCCCCAGCCAGGGGAAACATCCTCCCTGCATCTACCCTGTCAAGCCCTGTAAGAATTTTGTATGTTTCAATGAGATTACCTCTCATTCTTCTAAACTCCAGAGAATATAGGCCTAGTCTACTCAATCTCTCCTCATAGGACAATCCCCCCATCCCAGGAACCAGTCTAGTGAACCTTCATTGCACTCCCTCTATGGCAAGTATATCCTTCCTTAGGTAAGGAGACCAAAACTGTACACAATAGTCCAGGTGTGGTCTCACCAGGGCCCTATATAATTGCAGTAAGACGTCTTTACTCTTATACTTAAATCCTCTTGTAATAAAGGCCAACATACCATTTGCTTTCCTAATTGCTTGCTGTGCCTGCAGGTTAACTTTCAGTGATTCGTGTACAAGGACACCCAGGTCCCTCTGAACACCAACATTTCGCAATCTCTGACCATTTAAAAAATACACCGTTTTTCTATTTTTCCTACCAAAGTGGATAACTTCACATTTCTCCACATTATATTCCATTTGCCATGTTCTTGCCCACTCACTTAGCCTGTCTACATCCCCTTGAAGCCTCCTTGCATCCTCCTCAAAACTTACATTCCCACCTAGCTTTGTATCATCAGCAAACTTGGAATATCACAGACAAATAAATGGGAGTAACGGGCAGTTAATTACTGGATGTGTCCCTGTGAATTCCAATTACCCTTTTAGATGGTCCAGTCAAAATGTAAATCTATAATAAGATTACCACTGAGGTTAATATTTACTTGAATTCATTAATATTAACCTGTAATAGAAAGAAGACATTGAACTCCTTGTATTCACTAGTAAAATAACCCCCTGTGTTAATCTGGTCTAATCATGTGGTGCATGTACCAGCTTGGCTCAGTTGGTCAGACTCTTATTCTGAAGGTTGTGAGTTCAAGCCCCGCCACCCCCGAGACTTCAGCATGTAATCTAGGCTGATACTTCAATGCAGTACTGAGGGAGTGCTGCATTGTTAGAGGTGCCGTCTTTTTGGAGGAAGCATTAAACCGAGGCCCCCGTCTGTCCGTTCAGGTGAATGCCAATGATTCTACGGCACTTCAGGAAGAAGAACCGTGGATTCCTCCTGACCACGGGGGTGATTTTGCCAATGGGGAGCTTTTGGAGGCGGGACTCCCACTTGTCGGGTTTTAGTCCCGCCTCCATCGACTTCTGGCCAACCCACGCTATTTTCCCTTGATTGACCTTGTTAACCCCGCCCAGCGGGCTTAGCAGGCCAATTAAATGAAAGCCGGTTACAGGGAACATCAACATATGATGTTTCATCTGTCAAAAATTTTTGACAGATGAATTGTCATCGTTTGACAGCTCTGTGAAGCTGTCAAACACTGACATTCTCTGTAGTTTGATGAGGTCTTGAATTCAAGACAACTTCTTTCTTTTCTAGAAATGAGATGGTTGTTCCATTGGAGAATACAACGGCCATCTGTCATCTCTACCGCGGAGGTGCGAGACTCTCCACATACCCACCGACTGAAGCCTGCAGGAAGAAACAAAGGTAAGTACACTTTTTCTAACACTTTGCACTTACCTCAGATACTCACCTCTCCACACTTGCGCCCATCACTTACCTCCACAGCACACTTTTGGACCCCGCCGACCCCCGCAGACCCCCTACTCGTCTCGCTGACCTGGCGGGTTTCGGAGCCTTCGGGAAGCCCGCACTTGTGAGGGCAAAAAGGGGATAATCCTATTTTCTGCCTGTTCACTACTTGTTAATAGGCAGTTAAGTGGCTTTAATCCCTTCCCGTCTCCAAGGAGGAGGGACCCAGCGCGGGACGGCTACCCACCTCCTGGCAAGATGGTATGGAGGCGGGTTGGACACCCGCCCCCAAATTCTGCCATTTTCCCGGCAGTCCTGCCTCCATACCCGCCTCCCCAGGGCTGGCAAAATCGCCCTCCACGATTCCTCTCTCAATCAATATCACCCACACCAGGTTAATAGGCCACAACTCGCTTGCTGCTTGTGGGATCTTGGTGTGTGCACATTTGCTGCCGTCTTTGCCTACGTTACAGCAGTGACTGTGAAGTGCTTTGGGATGGCATGAGGATGTGATTCAGGGGCTATGTCAATGAAAGGTCTTTCTTTACATGAGAGTGCGCTGACCGACCGACCGACACTGCGCATAACGCTAACCCCTCAACAAGTGAAATGTGGAAAAAAGACACAAAATCAGAATGGCCCTCTGTTTCAGAAGGCTGTCCAATGACTTCTTCTTCCTTATTGCCCATCCCTAGTTGCCCTGAGAAGGTGGTGGTGGGCCTTCTTCTTGAACCGCTGGAGTCTGTTGACTTGCATAGATTTACACAGAATGCACAGCACAGAAACAGGTCATTCGGCCCAACTGGTCCATGCTCTACACAATCCTCCTCCCACCCTACTTCATCTCACCCTATCACCATATTGCTTCTATTCCTTTCTCCCTCATGTACCTATCTAGATTCACCTTAAATGATTCAATGCTATTCACCTCAACCACTCCCTGTGGCAGCGAGTTCCACATTCTCACCACTCTCTGGTTGAAGAGGTTTCTCCTGATTCCCTATTGGATATATTGGTGACTATCTTGTATCTGTGGCCCCTAGTTTTGGCCTTCCGTGCGTACATAGAGTCCGTGTGGTGAAGGTCTTGTTGTTCTTTTCTGGCGGTTTTGATACAACTCAGTGGCTCGCTCGGCCAGGTCAGAGGGCAGTTCAGGGTCAGCCATGTTGGCGTCCGACAACTTGGTGCAACCATACGTGCAAGAGCTTCATTTAAACATGCGATTCCACGCGAATAGCACGATTCCCTGATTTCCTTTCGGTGGGAATCCTGTCCATCTGAAAGAGGCAACGAAAGCCAAGGCACATTGTGAAACTTCAGCAAGGCGCTTCTGAAAGGGCTACTTGGTGAACTTTCTGCAGGATTGTTTTTGATTGTGAAATTTGACTTTTGATTTTTGAGAGTTGGATTTTTGATTTTTTTTGGGGTATTTTTTATTTGCTGCATTTATTTGATTGGATTTTGGGGACCAATAATTTTGATTGCTACAGTTAAAAATGCTTACATGGAAATTCCTTTGAATGCTCCTTACTTTTTTTCTGGGAGCGAGAGAAAGATGAAAGGAGGAATGTGACAGCTTATACTATCCTGAAGAGGGTGCTGTTACATGGGTTGGAGCACTGAATTCCCTCACATACTTCACTAGACTTTGTTAATATAGGAGTATATATTTTTTTAATGCATAAGAACAGGAGTAGGCCATTCTGCCCTTACCAGCTCTTACCCAAGTATGTAAGTGTATAGATCCAAGCAAAATTAACCAGGGATCACCTGAGATATTATTACCTCTAGACTTGACTCTTCCAATGCTCTCCTGGCTGGCCTCCTATCTTCCACCCTACATAACCATGAGCTCATCAAAAGCTCTGCTGCCCATGTCCTAACTCGCACCAACTCCCGTTCACCTGACCTACACTGGCTCCCGGTCCTGCAAAGCCTCGATTTTAAAATTCTCATCCTTGTTTTCAAATCCCTCCATAGCCTCGCCCCCCCCCCCCCCCGCCCCCCCCCCCCCCCCCCACTATCTCTGTCACCTCCTCCAGCCCTACAACCCTCGGAGATCTCTTGCGTATCCCCGATTTTCCATGCTCCGCCATTGGTGGCCGTGCCTTCAGCTGCCTGGGCCCTAAGCTCTGGAATTCTCTCCCTAAACCTCTTCGCCTCTCTACCTCTCTCTCTCCTTTAAGACGCTCCTTAAAACCTACCTCTTTGACCAAAAGCTTTTGGTCTCCTGTCCTAATAGCTCCCTTATGTGGCTCGGTGTCAAATTTTGTTTGATAATCGCTCCTGTGAAGAGCCTTGGGATATTATACAAATGCAAGTTACTGTTGTTGAGGTAAAACGTTATTGCAGGTTCCATAACCTAACCTTGTTTTCCTTCTTGGTGCTCCCTAGTGTCGGGATTGAGGGAGCCTCTTGGGTTTGAAGTGGGTCTGCGCCTCCTTTTCGCTGTGTTGCGCGATAACCCTGCAAGCTGGTTCCAGCATGTCCACTGCTGCAGTGGGAACAGAAAACCAAAGGGATGGGGGTGGGGGGGGGGAGGGGGAGGGGTGGGGGGGGGAGGGGGTGTGGAACACAAGGATTCTATGGAGGCAGGCTAGCCCAGAATTCATAGCTGCAGTGAAAGCCCTCTATCAACACTATAGGCGAGCTGGCTTCGCCTCGACTCATTTAGTTGCAGGAGAAAATATTCACACATTCCCTGGCCGGGCGGTTGTGAAGAGAGACAGCGAAATACAGAGAAAAAACTGAGATAAGGAGAAAAAAGAAAGAAAGACTTGGATTTATACAGCACCTTTCACGACCACCGGTCACAAAGCACTTTACAGCTAACGATGTACTTTTTGAAGTGTAGTCACTGTTGTAATGTAGGAAACGCGGCAGCCAATTTGCGCACAGCAAGCTCCCACAAACAGCAATGTGATAATGACCAGATAATCTGTTTTTAGTGATGTTGGTTGAGGGATAAAAATTGGCCAGGACACCGGGGAGAACTCCCCTGCTCTTCTTCGAAATAGTGGCCATGGGATCATTTACGTCCACCCGAGAGAGCAGACGGAGCCTCGGTTTAACATCTCACCCGAAAGACGGCACTTCCGACAGTGCAGCACTCCCTCAGTATTCCACTGGAGTGTCAGCCTGGATTGGGGACTGTGAACCCACAACCTTCTGACTCAGAGGTGAGTGTGCTACCCACTGAGACACAGCTGAACACTGTAAACTGAGCGTTTTCTGTTGTTATTTCGGATTTCCAGCATCCGCAGTATTTTGCTATCGTACTGTAAACTGAGAAGTGAGGATAAACTGAGAGGAGAGAAACAGACACTGCTGCTACCCCTGGCCATCTCCTGTGGCCTGTGTGATGGTTGCAGCTTGCTGCTTTTAACCACATTTATGCCCTGAGTGGGTGCTCAGTTCCCAGGTGTAGCGAGGATATAAAATGGAAGGACAGCCATCATGTCAGGTCTCTCTCTGCCCTCACTGCACCATGCCCGGGATCTAGGGTCACCAACCCTCCAGGACTGGCCTGGAGTCGGCAGGAATTGAAGATTAATCTCCCGGTCACTGCAGCAAGCAACACCCGGGAGAAAAATCACAGGGGTATTAAAAAAAATGTGTTTTTTTTTCATTTTCTTTGAACAGTTTTGTTTATTAGTTATAAAAATATTGGAGTAGGAGGAAAAAATTGTTTGACTGAAGCGGGGGTGGGGGGGGGTGGAAGGAGTTGGAGGTGGGCGGTCAGTCATGCATCCAATCAGAGTTGGCAGTCCGATCACTGAGCCCAGGCTGGCACTATTGTGGGTGGTGGATGGAGATGGGGGTGGGGGGGTGGGGTCAATGCTGATAGATTTTAAGGGGGAATTCCCCGATATCATATTCTGGGTGGGATGCCTGATCTGCTGAGACCATGCACAGGCACATGCTGTGCACAATCTTCCGACTGTTGAGGTTACAGGTTGGAAAGAAGTGCGCTTGCAATTCAGATAGATGCTCCCTCCCATGGACGAGGCTCCCTGCTGGGAGCACAAGGTCAGAAAACGACCCCGTTTACTCTTTGCTGAATGGCCAGAATCTGCTGCCCGTGTCCGAACTCGCACCAAGCCCCGTTCACCTTTCACCCCTGTGCTCGCTGACCTACATTGGCTCCTGGTCCGGCGACGCCTCAACTTTAAAATTCTCAGCCTTGTTTTCAAATCCCTCCATGGCCTCGCTCCTCCCTATCTCCTGTAACCTCCTCCAGCCCCACAACCCTCCGAGATAAGAACATAAGAACATAAGAAATAGGAGCAGGAGTCGGCCATTCGGCCCCTCGAGCCTGCTCCGCCATTCAATAAGATCATGGCTGATCTGATCTTGGCCTCAACTCCACTTTTCTGCCCGCTCCCCATAACCCTTGACTCCCCTGTCGTTCAAAAATCCGTCTATCTCCACCTTAAATATATTCAATGACTCAGCCTCCACAGCTCTCTGGGGAAGAGAATTCCAAAGATTCACGACCCTCTGAAAGAAGAAATACCTCCTTATCTCCGTTTTAAATGGGCGACCCCTTATTCTGAAATTATGCCCCTTAGTTCTCGATTCCCCCACGAGGGGAAACATCCTCCCTGCATCTACCCTGTCCAGCCCCCTCAGAATCTTATAAGTTTTAATAAGATCACCTCTCATTCTTCTAAACTCCAATGAGTATAGGGCCAACCTGCTCAACCTTTCCTCATAAGACAACCCCTTCAACTCAGGAATCAACCTAGTGAACCTTCTCTGAACTGCCTCCAATGCAAGTATATCCCTCCTTAAATAAGGAGACCAAAACTGTACACAGTACTCCAGATCTCTGCACCCCTCCAATTCTGGCCTCTTGCGCATCCCCGATTTTCTTCACTCCACCATTGGTAGCCGTGCCTTCAGCTACCTAGGCCCTAAGCTCTGAAATTCCCTAAACCTCACTGCCCCTTTACCTCTCTCTCCTCCTTTAGGACGATCCTTAAAACCTACCTCTTTGACCAAGCTTTTAGCCACCTGTCCTAATATCTCCTTATGTGTCTCGGTGTCAAATTCTGTTTGATAATCGCTCCTGTGAAGCGCCTTGGGACATTTTACTGTGTTAAAGGTGCTATATCAATGCAACTTGTTTTTGCTGTACAGCTACCTGACTTACGTAAGCCATTTATAACGGCTGTGTCTTTGGGACTCTGAACTGGTTTATAATTTCTCACAAGTACAATCAACCCAGTGATATGAGTCATCAAAAAGCACTGTGCGCCTGAAACTAGGGACTGTTCTTAAATGGATTTTCCCCTGTCAAAGACTCTTGTGCCTGTGGGTCTGATCCGAGCTGAGACTGTCCTTGAACAAGCCACAGTTTACTTCACAAGGTCATGGGTAAATGCGCCTTCTTCTCCCTCTCCCCCCACCGCCCCCCCCTGCCCCTCGCCGTCCCCCTCCCCCACAGAGGTGAAACGCTCCGTTTCCATGACGTTGCCTAGCAGCCGAGCTGCGAGCTGACAAATCTCATTACGTGAGTGATTTAATGGGAATTTCATCTCATAAAATTGCAAAACAATGAACGCATGAGCAGAGCTGTGTTTGAAACGTCATTTTGCTCAGCGATCTGACTTGGGATCACACCCAGCATTGGAGCTCAGGAGTCAACGGGACAGCACATGCAGTGGTTACCTGACTTTTTCCCTCACGTCTGCATACAGAGAAATCAGAAACCCTGGGATCAGTTTTCGTCCTCACTGCCTGGGCAGTAATGGCCCAGAAATTAAACATCGATGGTTCCCGCGGGGGTAAGGATTCCCCGCGATATTGCACTCCGCGCCTACCTTTTTGTTTCGGGCCCACACGAACTTCAGTTTCAGGGCCTCTCCCTGTTGCCGGCGTGCAGTGCTTGCGTGTCCCAGAGGCGCAATTAGTTTGTGCGAGCTCTGGGATCACGTGATTCAGTTAGAGCCAATGGCAGCACACCATCTTTCATTCATAGTTTTGACAGCAAGGGCTATCAAAGCTATGAATACTACAAGCCCCCAAAAGAACAGCTAAACCTCAATTAAATTTAAAAAAAGCCATCACATTAATAAAATAACTATAGTTAAATAAATTAACCACTTTAAACAAAAAATTAAATTTTTGAAAAAATTTCAAATCTTTTTAAAAGTTATAAAAATAAACTTACCTTTCTTTAAAGTCTCTAAAAAAGATAAACCTGTTGAAAAAAATTTAAAATAACACTTAATTAACTACTTACCTTGTTAAAAGGGGGTCCTACGCCTGCTTTCTTTATGTGTAAAATCTTCACCACTTACCTGCGCGTTCAAACCTGAAAAAAAAACTAAGTGCGCTGCGTGCGCACAACCTGTAGCGCGCACGGTTCACTTAGGAACCGCCCCCTTCGCAATACCCGAAGTGCCGGTTTCCCGCACATGCGCAGTGCATGCAGGAAACCGGCAATTCTGGAACTAATACGCGAGAGTACACAGTGCGTACTCTCGTGTATTAGGTCTAATTTTCGGGCCAATGTGTCGGAGTGGATCGCCCGCTCGCTCGAGATCATGCCTGATTTTCATTTCCATCAGGTTCAATGGTGCTCCTCCAATTCTGGCCTCTTGCGCATCCCCGATTTTATTCGCTCCACCATTGGCGGCCGTGCCTTCAGCCGCCCGGGCCCGAAGCTCTGAAATTCCCTAAATCACTCCGCCCCTTTACCTCTCTCTCCTCCTTTAAGGGGAGGGGAGGTGGGGGTGGGGGGGGGAGGTGTGGGGGGAGGAGAGGGAGAAGAGGGCGCATTTACCCATGACCTTGTGAAGTAAACTGTGGCTTGTTCAAGGACAGTCTCAGCTCGGATCAGACCCACAGGCACAAGAGTCTTTGACAGGGGAAAATCCATTTAAGAACAGTCCCTAGTTTCAGACGCACAGTGCTTTTTGATGACTCATATCACTGGGTTGATTGTACTTGTGAGAAATTATAAACCAGTTCAGAGTCCCAAAGACACAGCCGTTATAAATGGCTGACTTAAGTCAGGGAGCTGTACAACAAAAACAAGTTGCATTTATATAGCACCTTTAGGGGGAAAATTCGGTGGTGCCCCCTTTGGGGCGTTAACTTCACCGGGGCGCTACTTTTAGCACCACGAAAATGTTACCGCCCCTGCGCGGTAAATTGAGTGGTAGCGCCTCAAGCAGGAGGCGGGGCGCTACTGGAAGCGCTCCCCCTCCCTCTTGGGGCGCTACCACTCAATATGGCGGCGCTACGTGCAACAGCGCCACGCGCAATGGCATGTAGCGCCGTGTCATTTCAAGCCTCCTCCCCTGATTAAAGGGGAGGGGCACCGGGGCCCTGCTGTGCCACCGGGGTACGGGGTGCCGTGAAAAGAGCCCGGCACTCAAGAGGAGCGCCGGGCTGACAGATCGCGGCCGGCACCCCGTGGGAGGAGACCAGAGGGGGCAGGTGCTGGCAGGCGGCCCAAAACAAAATGGCGGCCCGGCACCTGCCCTTTAATTTGCGCCGCCGCGGCCACAAAAACGTCCCCCCTGACCCTGTCGGAACTAGCGTCCGGCGGCGCGACTGAGGTTTGCGGCCGGGGCGTGAGCGGGGTGCTACGCACGGTGATGATGTCATTGCCAGAGGCGCAGCGCCGCGGGGCGCTACCGGCTACAGCCGCCGCTAACCTCCCGCTGAATTTCGCGGGAGGCGTTAGCGGCACTGCCCAGGCGCTAGGGGCTTTGCAACTAGGATTAAAATCTCCAGTTAGGCAGATATTTCAGGGGGCACTAACGGGAGGCGCAAAGCAACCCAAATTTTTCCCCCCTAATGTAGTAAAACATCCCAAGGCGCTTCACAGGAGCGCAACCAAACAGAATTTGACACCGAGCCACATAAGGAGCTATTGGGACAGACGGTCAAGAGCTTGGTCGAAGAGGTAGGTTTTATACCAGGCGGGCAATCTTCCTCGCCAGATTACAGTGCCCGCATTGAAGATAATATATGCAACATAAAGAACCAACACCTCATCACTGACCCAACAGCAGAGGTTCCTGGCTTCGACCTCCCTCGGAGACAGGGGACGGCGCTCAACCCAATCCACACTGGGCGTGGACGATGCGGACACCTGCTCCACCAGTGGAAGGTGAGGGACGGCCCAAAGTGCGACTGTGGCCGTGAGTCCCAGACCACGGAACACATCACATCAACCTGCCCTCTGAGATCTGTCGTGGGAGGAACCTCATTTCTCCACTCGGCATCTCAGGAGGCCATCGAATGGAGAGCCAAACTAGACATCCCATTATGAGCTTTTCCATCATACGAAACTACAACAATTGGAGATGAAAATTGACCCTGTCATAAACACTAATTTTCCGCCTTTATTCTTGCTCAGAGAGTCTACTGGCTGGCTTTTGTGGGGATCGGCAAATCCACTCTGGTGTGATGGGGGTCTCTGATGGAGCTGAGGCACATCACTGGAGCTGAGGGGAGGCTCTCTGATCTTGCCTTACCAAACCAGCCGGCGGACTGCTTGATGCGAATGCTGAATTCTGGAATTAGGAATGTGTTGCATTCCCCACTACAAATAATCCCTCACCTTGATGAGTCACAAAAAAAAGTAATTTAAAGAAAGTCAATATAAAACTCTGTAATAAGAGACACAACAGGGGATGTGCGAGATCCTTCATCACCAGCCACCCCAAGCAGGTCGGAATCAAAATCATATATTGAGGCAAAACAGGCAAAGAAAGACACGCACACACACTCACTCACTCACTCACACACACACTCACACACTCACACACTCACACACACTCTCACTCACACTCACACACTCACTCACACACTCACACACTCACTCACTCACTCACACACACACTCACTCACTCACTCACACACTCACACTCACTCACACACTCACTCACTCACACACTCACACACACTCACTCACTCACACACACACTCACACACTCACTCACACACTCAAAAACACACACTCAATCACACACACACACACACTCAAAAACACACACACACTCACACTCTCGTTCACACACTCACTCAAACACACACTCACACACTCACTCACACACTCACTCACACACACTCACACACTCAAACACACACACACTCACTCACTCACAGACACTCACTCAAACGCACACTCACTCACTCACACACTCACACACTCACTCACACACACACACACTCACACACTCAAACACACGCTCACACACACACTCACTCACACACACACTCACTCACACACTCACTCACACACACACTCACACACACACTTACTCACACACTCAAAAACACACTCACACTCACTCACACACTCACTCACACACTCACTCACACACACACTTACTCACACACTCACTCACACACTCAAAAACACACTCACACTCACTCACACACTCACTCACACACTCAAAAACACACACTCACTCACACACTCAAAAACACACACTCACACACACACTCACACACTCATTCACACACTCACTCAAACACACACTCACACTCACTCACACACACACACTCACTCAAAAACACACACTCACTCACACACTCACTCACACACTCACACACTCACTCACACACTCAAAAACACACACTCAATCACACACACACACACTCAAAAACGCACACACACTCACACTCTCGTTCACACACTCACTCAAACACACACTCACACACTCACTCACACACTCACTCACACACACTCACACACTCAAACACACTCACACACTCACTCACTCACAGACACTCACTCAAACACACACTCACTCACTCACACACTCACTCACACACACACACACTCACACACTCAAACACACACTCACACACTCACTCACAGACACTCACTCAAACGCACACTCACTCACTCACACACTCACACACTCACTCACACACACACACACTCACACACTCAAACACACGCTCACACACACACTCACTCACACACACACTCACTCACACACACACTCACACACACACTCACACACACACTTACTCACACACTCACTCACACACTCAAAAACACACTCACACTCACTCACACACTCACTCACACACTCACTCACACACACACTCACACACACACTTACTCACACACTCACTCAAAAACACACTCACACTCACTCACACACTCACTCACACACTCACTCACACACTCAAAAACACACACTCACTCACACACTCAAAAACACACACACACACTCACACACTCGTTCACACACTCACTCAACCACACACTCACACTCACTCACACACACACACTCACTCACTCAAAAACACACACTCACTCACACACTCACTCACACACTCACTCACACACTCAAAAACACACACACAATCACACACACTCACACACTCAAAAACACACACTCACTCACACACACTCACCCACTCAAACACACACTCACACACTCACTCACTCACACACTCACTCACACACACTCACTCAAACACACACTCACTCACTCAAACACACTCAAAATCAACTCACTCACTCAAACACACACTAAAACACACACTCGCACACTCACACACTCGTTCAAACACACACTCACTCACACTCACACACACTTACACACTCAAACACACACTCACATACTCACTCACACACTCACACACACACTCAAACACACACTCACACACATACAAACACACACTCACACACTCAAGCACACTCACACACTCACTCACTCACAGACACTCACTCAAACGCACACTCACACACACACTCACTCACACACTCACTCACACACACACTCACACACACACTTACTCACACACTCACTCACACACTCAAAAACACACTCACACTCACTCACACACTCACTCACACACTCACTCACACACACACTCACACACACACTTACTCACACACTCACTCACACACTCAAAAACACACTCACACTCACTCACACACTCACTCACACACTCACTCACACACACACTCACACACACACTCAAAAACACACTCACACTCACTCACACACTCACTCACACACTCACTCACACACTCAAAAACACACTCACACTCACTCACACACTCACTCACACACTCACTCACACACTCAAAAACACACACACACACACACTCACTCACACACTCAAAAACACACACTCACTCACACACTCAAAAACACACACACACACACACACACTCGTTCACACACTCACTCACACACTCAAAAACACACACGCAATCACACACACTCACACACTCAAAAACACACACTCACTCACACACACTCACACGCTCAAACACACACTCACACACTCACTCACACACTCACTCACACACACTCACTCAAACACACACTCACTCACTCAAACACACTCAAAATCAACTTACTCACTCAAACACACACTAAAACACACACTCGCACACTCACACACTCATTCAAACACACACTCACTCACACTCACACACACTTACACACTCAAACACACACTCACATACTCACTCACACACTCACACACACACTCAAACACACACTCACACACATACAAACACACACTCACACACTCAAGCACACACTCACATACTCACTCACACACTCACACACACACTCAAACACACACTCACACACTCACTCACATGCACACTCAAACACACGCGCACACACTCACTCAAGCACACACTCACACACACACTCACTCACACACTCAAACACACACTCACACACTCAAACACACACTCAAACACACACACACACACTCATTCAAACACACACTCACTCAAACACACACTCAAACACATGCTCAAACACACACTCACACACACTTAAACACACACTCACTCACACACTCAAACACACACTCGCACACTCACTCACACTATCATTCAAACACACACTCACTTACACACTCACTCACACAAGAAACACACACTCACACACTCAAACACACACTCAAACACACTCAAACGCACACTCAAATACACACTCACATACTCACTCACACACTCACACACACTCACACACACTCACTCACTCACACTCACTCACACTCACTCACACACTCACACTCTCACACACACTCACACACTCACACACTCTCTCACACACACACTCACTCACACTCTCGCACACACTCAGACACACTCACACACACTCACACTCACACACACACACACACACTCTCACACACTCACACACACTCTCTCACTCACACTCTCACACACTCACACACTCTCACACACACTCACACACGCATTCTCATAATCTCACACACTCTCTCACACTCACTCACACTCTCACTCTCACACACTCTCTCACACACACTCACCCACTCACATATTCTCTCACACACTCATACACACTCACACACTCACACACACTCTCACACACACTCACACACACTCACACACACTCTCTCACACACACTCACACACTCTCTCACACACTCACACACACACTCTCACACACTCACACACACACTCACACACACTCTCACTCACACACTCACACACTCTCACACACTCACACACACACACACACACTCACACACTCACACACTCTCTCACACACTCACACACACTCACACTCTCTCACACACTCTCTCACACACTCACACACTCTCACACACACACACACTCACACACTCACACACACTCACTCACACTCTCACACACACTCACTCACACTCTCACACACACTCTCACACACACACACACTCTCACACACACTCACACTCACACTCTCACACACACTCACACACACTCACACTCACACTCTCACACACACTCACACACACTCACACTCACACACTCACACACACTCACACACACACACTCTCTCACTCACACTCTCACACACACACACTCACACACACTCACACACACACACTCACACACACACACACACTCACACTCACACACACACACACACTCTCACACACTCTCATACACACTCACACACACACTCACACACTCACACACACACACACACTCTCACACTCTCTCACACACACACTCACACACACACACTCACACACACTCACACACACACACTCACACACACACACACACTCACACTCACACACACACACACACTCTCACACACTCTCATACACACTCACACACACACTCACACACTCACACACACACACACACTCTCACACTCTCTCACACACACTCACTCACTCACACTCTCACACACACTCACACACTCACACTCACACTCACACACTCACACACTCTCACACACACACACACACACTCACACACACTCTCACACACTTGCACCCAGGAAGAACTTACCCAGGAAAGAAGGTTCCCAGAATCTCAACACTTTCCAAGAATGATAAATATTGCAGATTTAAAAATGTCTAATTGTATTTTCCCGTCAGGTTTCCGCTGCCTGAGTCAATCTGTCAGAGACATGTTCTGGTACATTAAGTGATTTAACAAGCAATGTTCCACAGTGTTCTCAAATAGAACTGCCTGGAAGGCAGCCCAGTACAATACAACAGATCGAGGGCCAAGAAAGAATGGTATACAGCAACAACTTGTATTTATATAGCACCTTTAATGTAGTAAAACACCCCAAGGCGCTTCATAGAAACGATTATCAGACAAAATTTGACACCGAGCCACATAAGGAGATATTAGGGCAGGTGACCAAAAGCTGGGTCAAAGAGGTAGGGTTTAAGGAGTGTCTTAAAGGAGGAGAGAGAGGTGGAGAGACGGAGAGGTTTAAGGAGGGAATTCCAGAGCTTAGGGCCCAGGCAGCTGAAGGCACGGCCGCCAGTGGTGGAGCGATTAAAATCGGGGATGCTCAAGAGGTCGGAATTGGAAGAGCGCAGTGGAGTTGCAAGAAAGATGGGCACGGATTTGCGTAAAGCGTAAGTTAACGCTCCCTCCCTATCACTGTAACCTTCTCCATCCCTACAACCCTCCGAGATTTCTTTGCTCCTCCAACTCTGGCCAAGAAAGCAGATGGGTGACCAAAAGCTTGGCCAGATAGTTGGGTTTTTTGGAGGTTCCTAAAGGAGGAGAAGGAGCGGAGAGAAGCGGAGTGGTTTAGGAACGGGATTCTAGAGCATGGGGCCTAGGCGGCTGAAGGCACGGCCACCAACGGTGGGGCGAAGGGAGGAGATACTTGCTCTGTAGGTTTCTGGAATTCAACTGACATGACCGTGAGACATAGTAAATAAGATGAGGATGTATACAATTGGATTGGACTCATTAACAAGGGCTGAAAGCTCTCCCAGTGCCATCGCTGTTCTACAGTGTTTACTGCAATCGAAGGCACCAGCTATCAGTGCCGGCATTCATCAGAGCCGACACCAAGAACATCCTCCGCACACCCGGCACAACCTCACCGAGCCACTAAAACACAAACATGTAGTGAAATACATGAAGAAATAGAGCCGTACCATGTTTACACACTGCGTTAATGATAAAGCCAATCGTATAACAATGTTAAACGCTAGAATATTTTCGATCATTTGATCCAGCGTTTGAAGGCAATGTTTCTGTTATGGTGAGTTTTGCCGGGGGGGGGAGGGGGGGGAGGGGGATATATTTGCACGAGGCCCCTGGTGAGGCCCCAAACGAGGGCCCTAGATTTACACAGGATTACATAGGATATACGGCACAGAAACAGGCCATTCGGCCCAACCAGTCCATGCCGGCGTTTATGCTCCACTCGAGCCTCCTCCCGTCTTTCCTCATCTAACTATCAGCATAACCCTCTATTCCCTTCTCCCTCATATGCTTGTCTAGCCACCCCTTAAATGCATCTATACTATTCGCTTCAACCACTCCCTGTGGTAGCGAGTTCCACATTCTCACCCCTCTCTGGGTAAAGAAGTTTCTTCTGAATTCCCTATTGGATTTCTTGGTGACTATCTTATATTGATGGCCTCTAGTTTTGCTCTTCCCCACAAGTGGAAACATTCTCTCTCTGTATCCACTCTATCAAAACCTTTCATAATTTTAAAAACCTCTATTGGGTCACCCCTCAGCCTCCTTTTTTCAAGAGAAAAGAGTCCCAGCCTGTTCATCCTTTCCCGATATGTATACCCTCGCATTTCTGGTATCATCCTTGTAAATCTTCTCTGCACCCTCTCCAGTGGCGACCAGAGCTGCACGCAGTACTCCAAGTGCGGTCTAACCAAGGTTCGATACAGGTTTAGCATAACTTCCCTACTTTTCAATTCTATCCCTCCAGAAATAAACCCTAGTGCTGGGTTTGCTTTTTTTTTATGGCCATGTGTCGCAACTTTTAGTGATTTGTGTATTTGTACTCCAAGATCCCTTTCTTTGCACGACGGCCCCTAGCGAAGGCCCCATATTTGGCTGTGGCACCTGGGCACAGGCCCTAAAGGCCCGTGCGTTCATCCACCCCTGGCATTCACACCTCAGCCAGTGCACAGGAAGAATCAAAGTGAAATAAAACCAGCCCATTAGCTTCAGATGTCATGTTGTTATTAAAAACCGATGCCCAGAAGTGATATATCCAGGCTGAAATCTAATCTCTGGCTTCTGATAATGGCAAACTTCTCAAACTTTGCTCTTGATGGGTTATAGCATTGAAACATAGAAACATAGAAACATAGAAGATAGGAGCAGGAGTAGGCCATTCGGCCCCTCGAGCCTGATGAGATCATGGCTGATCATCCAAACTCAGTACCCTGTCCCTGCCTTCTCCCCATATCCCTTGATACCTTTAGCTTTAAGAAATATATCTAACTCATTCTTGAATATATTTAATAACTTGGACTCAACTACCTTCTGTGGTAGAGAATTCCACAGGTTCACCACTCTCTGGGTGAAGAAATTCTTCCTAATTTCTGTCCTAAATGGCTTACCCCTTATCCTTAGATTATGACCCCTGGTTCTGGACTCTCCGACCATCGGGAACATCCTTCCTGCATCTAGTTTGTCCAGACCTGTCAGAATTTTATATGTTTCGATGAGATCCCCTCTCATTCTTCTATACTCCAGCGAGTATAAGCCCAATCGACCCAATCTCTCCTCATATGTCATTCCTGCCATCCCAGGTATCAGCCTTGTGAATCTTCACTGAACTCCTTCCATGGCAAGAACATCCTTCCTCAGATAAGGCGACTGCTTCCCTTGATCAGAGTACTGCGGTATAACCAAACCCAGGATCCATTATTCTACATACTAAGCCACCTAAACGTCTTGCCTGCAAGCCAGTCTCTAATCACTCCTAGCTATCCGTTATTCTGTAAATATAAGCACCAACTGGATTTGTCCATTGGATCGCAGTCTGTAACACGCTCCCACATCTTTGAGAATTTGAATTCTGTTCACAAAAAGTCTGGAACGAACAAACTGGGATCAGTAACAGTGACCACGAAGCTGTCGGATTGTCGTAAGAACCCAACTGCTTCCCTAGCGTTCCTTTAAGGGGGAAGGAAAACCTGCCATCCTTACCCGGTCTGTGGGCCTATATGTGACTCCAGTCCCGCACCAATGTGGTTGACTCTTAACTGCCCCTCTGCAGTGGCCGAGCGAGGCACTCGGTTGTGTCAAACCCGCTACCGGCGGTTCAAGAAGGCGGCTCACCCACCACCACCACCTTCTTCAAGGGCAGTCAGGGGATGGGCAATAAGTGCCGGTCATGCCAGTGACGCCCCCCATATTACGAGAATGAGTTTTTTGAAAAATGCTCGCAGGTACCGGTTATTCGTTTGGGAAAGGAATCCTGAACGTCTGTGGCTATTTCACGTGCACTATCTGCTGGCGTGCCAGACGATTTAATTTCAGGAGAGTTAGAAGGTGGGCCTTGTACACCTGAGGGGCCTCCTATTGCGTGTTGTTCGAGTGGTATGGGAAGCAGCTACTTTGTTGTACAATAGCATTGATGCTCGATTTTATCAGCGACAGCGTTTCCCCTCATATTATCATTTTTACTCTACAAGTTGTTTCTGAGACAAACGTCAGATCCAGACAATTTAATAAACAGAAGAGGCCTTCGGCGAGAACGTTCCTAAATAAACTCTAGCCGAGCTATCTTTTAAATATTGCCTTTCCGATCCCATGCTGTTCAGAAATAAATAATAAAAAATGTTTTAGATAGTCAGCTGGAGCATTGTGGACAATTCCGGGCCCCACACTTCAGCAAAGATGTAGAGGCCTTAGAGAGGGGGCAGAGGAGGTTTACCAGGATGTCACCAGGGATGAGGGGCTTCAGTTATGTGGAGAGGTTGGAAAAGTTGGGACTGTTCTCCTTGGAGCAGAGAAGGTTAAGAGGTGACCTAATAGAGGTTTTCAAGATGATGAGAGGTTTGGATAGAGTAGATAGAAAAAAACCAATTCACTCCGTCAGCTGTGTCTCACTGGGTAGCACACTTGCCTCTGAGTCAGAAGGTTGTGGGTTCAAGCCCCACTCCAGAAAACTTGAGCACAAAAATCTAGGCTGACACTCCCAGTGCAGTGCTGCACTGTCGGAGGTGCCGTCTTTCGGATGAGACGTTAAACCGAGGCCCCGTCTGCTCTCTCGGGTGGATGTAAAAGATCCCATGGCCACTATTTCGAAGAAGAGCAGTGGAGTTATCCCCGGTGTCCTGGCCAATATTTATCCCTCAACCAACATCATTAAAACAGATGATCTGGTCATTATCACATTGCTGTTTGTGGGAGCTTGCTGTGTGCAAATTGGCTGCCGCATTTCCCACATTACAACAGTGACTCCACTTCAAAAAGTACTTCATTGGCTGTAAAGCGCTTTGAGATGTCCGGTGGTCGTGAAAGGCGCTATATAAATGCAAGTCTTTCTTGTTGGTGAGTGGGTCAATCACCAGAGGTCACAGATTTGAAATCATTGACTAAAAGATCTAGAGGGGAGATGAGGAGAATTTTTTTCCGAGAGTTGTTGGGATCTAGGACGCTCGGCCTGAAAAGGTGGTGGAAGCTGATTCCATCAATAATTTGAAAAGGGAGTCGGACGGGTTCTGGAGGGTGAGGGACTGACAGGGTTACGGACAGAAAGCGGGGGGTGTGGGACTGAGCACGACGGCTCTTTCAAAGAGCCAGCACAGGCACGACGGGCCAAATGGCCTCCTTACATTACAACAGTGACTCCACTTCAAAAGTACTTCATTGGCTGTAAAGCGCTTTGGGACGTCCCGGTGGTCGTGAAAGGCGCTACAGAAATGCAAATCTTTCAAGTCTTTCTTTTCCTTCTGCGATGAAAGTTTCTATGATGCTATACCAAATCGGTCTTTTATTTCTGTCAGCACAAGCAGTGTGTTGGGGGCAGCCATTTTGTGCGTGATTGTCGACCATGGCTGGGCTGGGCTGGAGTTTCTCCAACTGTTCCTCTCTTTGGCAGCTGGAACTAGATATGCATTTGTGAAGGAGTTGGGAATGGGATTCCAGCCTGGGAACAATCAGCGAGGGAAAAGGGCGGGGGCAGGGGGAGCAGGAAATAAATTATAAACATAACTTGCCAAAAATAAATAAAATATATAGTTCTGGCATACATAATACGTCGAAGATAGTCACTCATAAATCCAATGGGGAATTCAGGAGAAACTTCTTCACCCAGAGAGTGGTGAGAATGTGGAACTTGCTACCACAGGGAGTGGTTGAGATGAATAGTATCGATGCGTTTAAGGGGAGGCTGGAGAAACACATGAGGGAGAAGGGAAGAGAAGGATATGGTGATGGGGTGAGATGAGGTAAGGGTGGGAGGAGGTTCATGTGGAGCATAAATGCCACTTGGGTCAAATGGCTGGTTTCTGTGCTGTACATTCTATGTAATTCCATGTAATTATCTATCTCCTTAAACACATTGCGCCTGTCAGTCCAATGACAGACGATTGTTTTTAGGGGCAATGTGCAGCAATTTCTGTTGTTCGGACGGGCGTAAACAGGATACTTACAGTAATGGAAAAGGGTGAAGTTAAGCCAGCAAAATGTCAGAAAAGTCCCCCAAAAGAGGACAGGACTTGGAGGCAGCCTGGCCTGTCTGTATGTGTGTGTCCGTGTGTGTGTGTGTGTGTGTCTGTACGTCTGTGTGTGTGTCTGTGTGTCTGTACGTCTGTGTGTGTCTCTGTGCCTCTCTGTGCTGTGTGTGTGTGTCTGTGTGTGTCTGTGTGTGTCTGTGCCTGTCTGTGTGTGTGTCTGTGTGTGTGTGTCTGTGCCTGTCTGTGTGTGTGTGTGTATGTCTGTGTGTGTGACAGTGTCTGTGTGTGTGTGTGTCTGTGTGTGTGTGTCTGTGTATGTGTGTCTGTGCCTGTCTGTCTGTGTGTCTGTGTGTCTGTGTGTCTGTGTGTGTGTGTCTGTGCCTGTCTGTGTGTGTGCCTGTCTGTGTGTGTGTGTGTGTGTCTGTGTGTGTGCCTGTCTGTGTGTGTGTCTGTGCCTGTGTGTGTGTCTGTGCCTGTCTGTGTGTGTCTGTGTCTGTCTGTGTGCGTGTCTCTGTGTGTGTGTCTGTGCCTGTGTGTGTGTGTGTGTGTATGTCTGTGTGTGTGACAGTGTCTGTGTCTGTCTGTGTCTGTCTGTGTATCTGTGTGTGTGTGTCCGTGTGTGTGTGCCTGTCTGTGTGTCTGTGTGTGTGACAGTGTGTGTGTGTCTGTGTGTCTGTGTGTGTGACAGTGTGTATGTGTCTGTGACAGTGTCTGTGTGTCTGTGTGTGTGACAGTGTCTGTGTGTCTGTGTGTGTGACAGTGTCTGTGTGTCTGTGTGTGTGTGTCTGTGTATCTGTGTGTGTATGTGTGTGTGTGTGTATATCGGTTAAAGGCGCTATATAAATGCAAGTTGTTGTTGTTGTTAACTTGGGACATTCTGACGGAGACTCTTACCTTCCAGAGGGCAGAGCGCCACCCACTGGAGGAGCGCTGCATGTTCAGCTCGTCCAGGTCATCATCCTCCAGCATTGAGCCAGTGCAGTCCTCATAGAACAGGTGGAGGTAGGAGCGGACCCCATAGCGCTGCTCTTCCGCTGTGCCAGCCCGAGTGTGGGACATGCAGGAATCTGCACAGCCCGCCATGGAGTTCGACTGGAAAAAGAAAATACAGAACGAGCTCTTTGATTCACAGTAACCATGGAAGAGAAAAGAAACAAAAAACGCCTATTCAGCTAATCCCGTCCACTCCTTCTGCAGAGCGTGTCCAGTCATCCCCATCACTGACTCGACCCACCTGCTTAATCCTGTCAGGAAACACTCTGGAGTATTCCTCCTTCATCATCAAAGGAAAGCTCTGAAATACTCATCCGTTCTCACGTCTCCGCCACACACACTCAGACACACACACTCAGACACACACTCAGACACACACTCAGACACACACTCAGACACACACACAGACACACACACTCAGACACACACTCAGACACACACACTCAGACACACACACTCAGACACACACACTCAGACACACACTCAGACACACACACAGACACACACACTCAGACACACACACTCAGACACACACACTCAGACACACACAGACACACACTCAGACACACACACTCAGACACACACACTCAGACACACACTCAGACACACACACACACTCAGACACACACACTCAGACACACACAGACACACTCAGACACACACAGACACACACTCAGACACACACTCAGACACACACTCAGACACACACACTCAGACACACACACTCAGACACACACACTCAGACACACACAGACACACACAGAGACACACACTCAGACACACACACTCAGACACACACAGACACACTCAGACACACACTCAGACACACACTCAGACACACACACTCAGACACACACACTCAGACACACACTCAGACACACACACTCAGACACACACACACAGACACACACACAGGGACACACACAATGGTGATAAAAAACCTTTGCCCTTTCACATAGTTTCTGTACCAAACACTAACCTTGAACATGAATTCCACATCCTCACAGCTCTCTGTGTGAAGCAGTTTCTCCTGCTCTAGGCTCCAAATATCTTACACTTAATCTTGTATCCATGGTCCCCTTTGTTATAGACCGCTCAACGACTGGAAACTGTCTGCTTCTATTAACCCTGTCCCATCCTTTCATAATTTTAAACACCCGCAATATCGACCCAGTTTCTCTATGTATTTGTATTACCTCACACCGGGCAGCATCCCAGTGAATCTGCGCTGCACCCTGTCTAAAGCATCAATATCCTTCCTGTAGTGTGGAGCCCAATACCACACACATTACTCTAACTGAGATCTGGTATTGAAGTGAGTGAGTGCAGATGGCATGAAAGTCCCGCTAACATTGCCATGCTGTGGACTACTCTTACAACAGACGACTCCAATCCTGAATTGTGCACAAGGTTCATACTATCAAGGTCTCCTCTTTCCGTCCCCAGAGACTCTCCAGCACAACGACCGCCTACTTCCACCTCCGTAACATCGCCCGCCTCCGCCCCTGCCTCAGCCCATCTGCTGCTGAAACTCACATTCATGCTTCTGTTACCTCCAAACTTGACTATTCCAACACTCTCCTGGCCGGCCTTCCATAAGAACATAAGAACATAAGAAATAGGAGCAGGAGTCGGCCATACGGCCCCTCGAGCCTGCTCCACCATTCAATAAGATCATGGCTGATCATCGACCTCAACTCCACTTCCCCGCCCAACCTCCATATCCCTTGATTCCCCTAGAGTCCAAAAATCTATCGATCTCAGCCTTGAATATACTCAAAGAGTCAACATTCACAGCCCTCTGGGGCAGAGAATTCCAAAGATTCACAACCCTCTGAGTGAAGAAATTCCTCCTCATCTCAGTCTTAAATGGCCGACCCCTTATCCTGAGACTATGCCCCCTAGTTCTAGACACTCCAGCCAGGGGAAACAACCTCTCAGCATCTACCGTCAATCCCCTTCAGAATCTTGTATGTTTCAATGAGATCACCTCTCATTCTCCTAAACTCCAGAGTATAGGCCCATTCTACACAATCTCTCATCATAGGAAAGCCCTCTCATCCCAGGAATCAATCTAGTGAACCTTCATTGCACCACCTCCAAGGCAAGTGTATCCTTCCTTAGATAAGGAGACCAAAATTGTGCACAGTACTCCAGGTGTGGTCTCCCCAAGGCCCTGTACAAGCCATCTTCCACACTCCGTAAACTTCAGCTCACCCAAAACACTGCTGCCCCGTATCCTAACTCTCACCCAGTCCCGCTCGCCCATCACCCCTGTGCTTGCTGGCGTTCATTGGCTCAGGAGGTAGTGGGTTGAAGCCACGTGCCAGTACTGAATCATACAGGGCAATGCTTTGGCACATGGCGCAGGTCTTTGGGAGGGCAGGACTCTTCTTCCACGCCCTTCCCCACGCCCTCGTGCTTTGCCTGTGCCCCCCGCACCCCCCACCCGACCCCAGCTGATTTCCTGGGGTCAGGGTAATTTAACCAATTAAAAACTCCCTTATAACCGTAAATCTTGTCAGTGGGGTGCAATTGATCCCTCTGCAATCAATCGCTCTGCCTTAGTCAAAGGGGATCTTCAAAATCTAACCTATGGCACTGAGCCACGTTGGATACCAGTAATATACCGGTGTTTTTTGCGTCCGGCTTTGCTAAGGCATAAACAGATGGAGCAAATCTGCCCATATTTGGGTAGGCGTACCATGTGCCCGGTGCCCCTTCAGGTGGAAAATCCTGAAAAAGTTGCCGTGTTGTGGGGAGCTCGTGGAATGGTTTCACGATTGGAAGAAATGCCAATGATGTCATACACATAATTTCCCCCTCATTCAACAAGAAAAACAGTTGGATTGGGAACTTTGTGGATTAAGAGTTTGTGGATCGGGGAGTTGAGGGGTTGGGAGTTGAGGGGTTGGGAGTTGAGGGGTTGGGAGTTGAGGGGTTGGGAGTTGAGGGGTTGGGAGTTGAGGGGTTGGGAGTTGAGGGGTTGGGGTTTGAGGGGTTGGGGTTTGAGGGGTTGGGGTTTGAGGGGTTGGGAGTTGAGGGGTTGGGAGTTGAGGGGTTGGGGTTTGAGGGGTTGGGAGTTGAGGGGTTGGGGTTTGAGGGGTTGGGGTTTGAGGGGTTGGGGTTTGAGGGGTTGGGAGTTGAGGGGTTGGGAGTTGAGGGGTTGGGAGTTGAGGGGTTGGGGTTTGAGGGGTTGGGGTTTGAGGGGTTGGGAGTTGAGGGGTTGGGAGTTGAGGGGTTGGGGTTTGAGGGGTTGGGAGTTGAGGGGTTGGGAGTTGAGGGGTTGGGAGTTGAGGGGTTGGGAGTTGAGGGGTTGGGAGTTGAGGGGTTGGGAGTTGAGGGGTTGGGGTTTGAGGGGTTGGGGTTTGAGGGGTTGGGGTTTGAGGGGTTGGGGTTTGAGGGGTTGGGAGTTGAGGGGTTGGGAGTTGAGGGGTTGGGAGTTGAGGGGTTGGGGTTTGAGGGGTTGGGGTTTGAGGGGTTGGGGTTTGAGGGGTTGGGGTTTGAGGGGTTGGGGTTTGAGGGGTTGGGGTTTGAGGGGTTGGGAGTTGAGGGGTTGGGGTTTGAGGGGTTGGGAGTTGAGGGGTTGGGAGTTGAGGGGTTGGGAGTTGAGGGGTTGGGAGTTGAGGGGTTGGGGTTTGAGGGGTTGGGAGTTGAGGGGTTGGGAGTTGAGGGGTTGGGGTTTGAGGGGTTGGGGTTTGAGGGGTTGGGAGTTGAGGGGTTGGGGTTTGAGGGGTTTGTGTTTGAGGGCAGTCAGTTAGAAAGAAGAAGAAGGAACTTTTATTTCTACAGCACCTTTCGCGACCTCAGGATGTCCCAAAGCACTTTACAGCCAACGATGTACTTTGTGAAGTGTAGTCACTGCTGTAATGTAGGAAATGCGGCAGCCAATTTGCGCACAGCAAGCTCCCGCAAACAGCAAAGTGATTATGACCAGATAATCTGTTTTAGCGATGATGTTGATTGAGGGATAAATATTGGCCAGGACACCGGGGAGAACTTCCCTGCTCTTCTTCGAGAGAGAGCAGACGGGGCCTCGGTTGAACGTCTCATCCGAAAGACGGCACCTCCGACAGTGCAGCACTCCCTCAGCGCTGCACTGGAGTGTCAGCCTGGATTTTTGTGCTCTAGTCCCTGGAGTGGGACCCACTGAGCCACAGCTGACACAGTTCTGGGGCTGCTAGTGTTAGTGGCCTGAAGGATATGATTGTGACTTGTCAGGACTGTGGGGGTTCATCAAAATGGGTCTCTCCTGTTGATCTGATTAATCTCTGCTCCCTCAGTGACCATGGTGCCCTGCTTCCATGGTTTGAGTATCCCTTCCTGTCGGGATAACACAGCTTTTCAATCCCTAGTGCACTGAATGATTTCACCAGCCATTAATCTTATTTGTTTGTTTTGCAGACTACAAATCAAAAGAATTTTATCTGAATTCTTTTTATCACGCATAAATATGCAAATATATCTAGAGTTCTCTTTCAAGCCCAGAAGCTATTTTCAAACAATTAAAAATTCAGTGCAGTATTCCCCACTCTTGCCTTTAGTATTTTCGAGTCCCCCTAGCCCCCGCCCCTCGTTTGCACTCAACAGTCTTCAGCTGGGGTCAGGGTCAGGGTCAGGGTCAGGGTCAGGGGAAGGGTCAGGGGAAGGGTCAGGGTCAGGGGAAGGGTCAGGGGAAGGGTCAGGGTCAGGGTTAGGGTCAGGGGAAGGGTAGGCAATATTTGTCACATGTCACATGTATTATCAGCCACTATAGGCATACAAAAGATTTAAAGAAAAGGACTCGCATTTATTTGGCATCTTTCCCGACATTCCAAAGCGCTTTACAGCCAATGAAGTACTCTTGAAGTGTGGTCACTGTTGTAATGTGGGAAACGCGGCAGCCAAGTTGCGCACAGCAAGCTCCCACAAACAGCAATGTGATAACGACCTGTTTTTTTTTTAGTGACGCTTGGTTGAGGGATAAATATTGGCCAGGACAGCAGGGAGAATTACCCTGTTCTTCTTCGAAATAGTGGCCGTGGGCTCTTTTACATCCACCTGACAGGGCCGGGGTTTAACGGCTCATCCGAAAGACGGCACCTCCGACAGTGCAGCACTCCCTCAGCGCTGCACTGGGAGCGTCAGCCTGGATTTTGTGCTCAAAGCCCCCGGAGTGGGGACTTTAACCCCCAATTACAGACTCAGAGGTGAGAGTGCTACCCACCGAGCCCTGGCTGACACAGGTTGGGAGCTGATCAGGCCTCAGTTTCCCCGATTCCCCTGGGTCAGCACCTATGAGACGCCTATTCACCGGGTGAAAAGGTCAGGAAAAATGGGGCGAACACCCCTTTACCAGGCCCTGGGGGTTGCCAAGGCTTCCTCTGAGGGGTGGGGGCTGGGATATCACCTGTAATAAGCACAGACCCAGTGTTGCCATGGTAATGAGGTGCAAGGGGGCATTCCATGCCGTACTGCCATAATTTCCTGTGGTGATATCCCAGGTTGGTTATTTTCGGTGGATCTCCCCCTCCCCGCAAGAAGCTGGCAGTGTGCTTTGCCCCTGGATCTCCCCCTACCACCCGCCCCAGGTTGGAGAGCCTGAGGGGGACAAGGCAGCAAGGTGGAGAAGTGCCAAAAACAATGTGGCTTTGTTATCCTTGCATTTTAGCCCTTGGCTGCCAGTCCTACAACAACAACTTGCATTTCTATAGTGCCTTTAACGTAGTAAAACGTCCCAAGGCGCTTCACAGGAGCGATTATCAAACAAAATTTGATACCAAGCCGCATAAGGAGATATTAGGACAAGTGATCAAACGCTTGGTCAAAGAGGCAGGTTTTAAGGAGCGTCTTAAAGGAGAAGAGAGAGGTAGCGAGGCGGAGAGGTTTAGGAAGGGAATTCCAGAGCTTAGGGCCCAGGCAGCTGAAGACACGGCCGCCAATTGGAGGAGCGCAGAGAACTCGGAGGGTTGTAGGGCTGGAGGAGGTTACAGAGATAGGGAGGAGGCAAGGCCATGGAGGGATTTGAACATGAGGATGAGAATTTTTAAAATCGAGGCGTTGCCGGACCGGGAGCCAATGTAGGCCAGCGAGCACAGGGGTGATGGGTGAACGGGACTTGGTGCGCGTTAGGACACAGGGCAGCCGAGCTTTGGATGAGCTCAAGTTTATGGAGGGTGGAAGATGGGAGGCCGGCCAGGGGAGAGTTGGAATAGAGGAGTCTAGAGGTAACAAAGGCATGGAGGAGGGTTTCAGCAGCAGGTGAGCTGAGGCGGGGCGGAGACGGGCGATGTTATTGAGGTGGATGTAGGCGGTCTTGGTGATGGAGCGGATATGGGGTCAGAAGCTCATCTCGGGGTCAAAGGTTGCGAACGGTCTGGTTCAGCCTCAGACAGTGGCCAGGGAGAGGGGTGGACTTGGTGGCTGGGGAACGGAGATCATGGAGGGGACCGAAGACAATTGTTTGAGGCTGGTAGCCAGCCCTGCAGTTGTAGGCCTCTTTCTGCCTCCTTCCCCAGCCCCCCTCCCCAATTCACAGTCAAGTTCTTGCGTGGAGGGTGAGGTGAGCCTGCACCAGGGGTATGACCAGGCCATGTTAATCACCCAATCCAACACAGTTGGGTGTACATTTTGGCCTGGGCAGGTGTAACCCCAGTTGTCGCTGAGTAGGCCTCAGTCAGACCTCAGCTCCTAATAACGTGAGGAACCGGTGCCTCAATGAGCGGCAGCCATCCTTCCCTCGTGGCTCGTTCCTGTGACATCTCCTTGATGATAAATTTATCATTCTAGACCATTTGTAGTTCTGTTTGGAAAGTTTGAAGATAGACCCCCTGGTAAAGAGGTTGGAAAGTACTCCGTGTCATACTAATGCACGATCAATTATTGAATTCATATGAAACTACATTGTCAGCTCTTTGAACTGAGATGTTGACCCTTTTATTTTACGAGGTAATTCCTGACTAACAGATTCGAATTAATTTACCAAATGGAACTTCAAAAATAGAGTCACCACAACACGCTCATTTTAAAACTAATTTTACCAGCAAGGACAATTGAACATGCTCCATTGGCCAAGCAGCGTTTTAAATGTGCCCAGGGACATTCTACATCTTTGTAAAGCACTGGAGAAGGGGCAAAAAAGATTTGCAAGGATGATACCGGAACAGAGAGATTATTACCAACGTTCCCCCCTAATTTTTTTTTGTTGGGGTGCTCGGCTCCCTTAAGGGGCTGCGTGGCCCAGTCACAGTTTCGTACACGCGCGAAACGCAATATTGGAAAAGCCAGTCCCGGGCTGCACGGGACCGGCGGACAGCTGTGTGGCTTAGAGGAAACGTCGGTTCGAACTATCAGGAAAGACCGAACAGGCTGGGTCGCTTTTCTCTAGAAAAGTGAAGGCTGAGGAGTGACCTAATAGAGGTCTTTGAAATTGTGAAGTGGTTCGATAGGGTAGATGTAAGAGGATGTTTCCACTTGTAGGGGTGTCCAAAACTAGGGGCCTTAAATATAAGATAGTCACTAATAAATCCAATCAGGGAATTCAGGAGAAACTCCTTTACCCAGAGAGTGGTGAGAATGTGGAACTCGCTGCCACAGGGAGTGGTTGAGGTGAATAGTATGGATTAATTCAAGGGGAAGCTAGATAAGCACATGAGGGAGAAAGGAGTAGAAGGATTTGCTGATAGGGTTGAGATGAAGAGGGGTGGGAGGAGGCTCGTGTGGAGCATAAACACCGGCACAGCTCTGTTGGGCCGAATGGCCTGTTTCTGTGCTGTAAATTCTAAGTAATAAAGTATGATTACATGGGCTTTGTTATCCTTGTGTTCAAATCCCTCCATGGCCTCGCCCCTTTCCTTATCTTTGTAACCTGTTCCAGCCTTACAACCCCTTGAGAACTCTGCGCTCCTCCAACTTTGGCCTCTTGTGCTTCCCCCACTTCCTTCGCTCCACCATTGGCGGCCGTCCCTCCAGCCATCTAGGCCCTAAGCTCTGGAATCCCCTCGCTAAACCTCTCCGCCTCTCCGCCTCTCTCTCCTCCCTTAAGTCGTTCCGTAAAACCTACCTCTTTGACCAAGCTTTTGGTCACCTGCCCCAATATCTCCTTTATGTGGCTCGGTGTCAGATTTTGGCAGTGAAGCGCCGTGGGGATGCTTGTACCACGTTAAAGGCGCTATATAAATGCAAGTTGTCAGTACAGAGGCTTTACTCCCATCGGCCTGGGTCAGCCCAGAGTTCGAATGCTCTGAACTGATTAATATCCCCCCATTGTTAAATTTGTTCATTGCTTCAGAAACCTGGGAAGAGGACGAGGAGCCCATTTCGCACAGATCAGACAATTCAAATTGTAAATCCGCCCTGAGAGTGTGTCATTAATTCAATCTGTGTGTAATGTATTCATGAGCAGCTCCTCGGCCCTCCTGCTGCTCTCCACAGCTGCTCTACTCAATGCAGGTGACTGCAGCGAGTGACTCACAATACAAATCGCCTCGAATGATTTTCACCGCCCCACCATCGGCGGCCGTGCCTTCAGCTGCCTGGGTGCCTAAGCTCTGGAATTCCCTCCCTAAACCTCTCTGCCTCGCTCTGCTCCTTTAAGACGCTCCTTAAAACTTACCTCTTTGACCCTGTTTTTGGTCACCTGTCGCTAATATCTACTTATGTGACTCAGTGTCAAATTTTATACGTTGACATAGTATATAGCATTTACAGCACAGAAACAGGCCATTCGGCCCAGCAGGTCCATGCCGGTGTTTACACTCCACACCAGCCTCCTCCCACCCCTCTTCATGTCCCTCTATTCCTTTCTCCCTCGTGTGTTTATCCAGCTTCTCCTTAAATGTATCTACGCTATTCGCCTCAACCACTCCCTGTGGTAGCGAGTTCCACATTCTCACCACTCTCTGGGGAAAGAAGTTTCTCCTGAATTCCCTATTGGATTTAGCAGTGACTCCAGTAAAGTGTTCTGTAGTCGAGGGATACTTACGCTGCAGCTAACCAGTGGTGTCCCTGCTCTGGGAGTGCTTGATGGGGCAGTGTAGAGGGAGTTGGACCAGTTGGGCTGAACGGCCTGTGTCTGTGGTGTACATTCTATGCAAATCTTGTGCTCACTATTTTAACAGAATCACTAACCTAGTTAAAATAAACAAGATAAGGCCCCTGGTACAACAGTGGATATCAAAAAAAAGAATCACATGAAGCATTTGGATACTAATTTCCCAAACAGTCAGTTTTAGGCTTAAATTCAGACATATATATCAGGCAACACCAAGGTACAAGGGGTCTTTTAGCTTCTATATACTGGTTCTACCAAAGCACTGCAGACACTGCAATGTCACAATGGAACCAGCTGCAGTATTGCTTAGCTCCCTGTTTGGCAGCACTGTTCGGAGTTCAGTCCGTCTGACTTTTGTGGGCGGGGAAAGGTATGGTTGCCAACCCTCCAGGATTGCCCTGGAGTCTCCAGGAATTGAAGATTAATCTCCAGGGCGAGCAACACCCGGGAGAAAAATCATAGGGGGGGGCGGCCAAAAAAAAATGGTGTTTTAAAAAAAAAAATCTCTGAACACTTTGGTTAATAGTAATGAAAAATATCTGAGATGGGGGGGAAAAAGGCCGTTTGATTGACAGTCAAGAATCATCCAATTGGGTACCAAAGAGTCTGTTCGCGTTCCGATTGGCCAGGGAAGGCGGGGCGCCGCGAGGATGGACGTGTCGGGCGACCAATGGCGGGAGTGTTGGGGGGTGCGGTTGGAGGTCATGTGATGACACCTTCAGGATTACGTCCAACCAGAGTTGGCGACCCTCGGGGGTGGAGTGGGGGAAGGAGGGGTTAAACTTCACCACATCAGGCACTTACTCGAATCCTACCCCTATGACGACGCACACTTCTGGGGCCAAACATGAGCCCCTTTGTTGCGCGGTCTGGTGCAGAGAGTTCCACCACCAGCTGTTTTCATTGATAGGCCAAGTGCTACTGTTTTATTTGGAGCTTGTTCTGTTTTTTACAGTTATCCCACGTTCCAAATTTCACGCTGCCTTTGTCCTGCCTTCATGAGAGTAGCTAAAAATAAAACAGAAATGTTCCCATCTCTCTTTGTGCAGTATTTATTACTCCTGGGCTTCAGTTTGCTGGGATAGAAATACAGCTCGCTATGCTGAAGTTTAAGTGCTGAACTGGAATTTAGAAGGTTAAGGGGTGATCTGATGGAAGTTTTCAAGATATTAAAGGGATAGATTAGACAGAGAGAAACTATTTCCGCTGGTTGGGGATTCTAGGACTAGGGGGCATAGTCTAAAAATTAGAGCCAGACCTTTCAGGAGTGAAATTAGGAAACACAAAGGGTGGCAGAAGTTTGGAACTCTCTGCCGCAAATGGCAATTGATGCTAGATTGATTGTTGATTTTAAATCTGTGATTGATAGATTTTTGTTAACCAAAGGTATTAAGGGATATGGAGTATATGGAGTTAGGTCACAGATCAGCCATGATCTCACTGAATGGCGGAACAGGCTCGAGGGGCTGAATGGCCTCCTCCTGTTCCTATGTTCCTAGGAGTGCTGAACTGCCTTTAGTTGACTAGTTGACTGTTGAGAACATGAAGGGGCGATGCAAGTGTTGGCCATCCTGACGCAAGGGTCGCTTGATCATATAGACAAATCCTAACATCTTTGCCACGACCATCCACTATACGAGTGATGGAGTGATGGGTAGAGTGACTACATCACTATACAAGTGATGGAGTGATGGGTAGAGTGGCTACATGGCCTTTACTTAGGGTTTGTAACCTGACTGATTTATCCTGAAGCAGTTGGGCGGCTTCTGCTGTTTGTCTGGAATGGCACGTATTCAGGGGAAGCCTATATACACATCAATACGGTAGCATCCAGTGGACAAAGCCATAAGGTTGGCAGATAAGAAGAGAAGGTTATGTGCTGTAGATAGGCAGTTACATGTAGCACACAGCAGTTGGAAGTTAACTCTTTATGTGCATGTGGCACTGTGTGGCTCATGTAGGTCTGACCTCCCATGACTGGGCACGTTGGATATGTTGTGTGCCCAACACAGTGTTGGAGCAGATAACAGCACAGAACAAATGGTACCAGGGATAGAGGAGCCACTATTCACTCCAAGCTGTACAGAGTGCATACATGGCATAGTAAAAAAAAAAGTAGGAAATTGCATTTATATAGCGCCTTTCACAGCCTCAGAAGGTCCCAAAGTGCTTTACAGCCGATGATGTTTTTTTGGTGTGTAGTCACTGCTGTAATCAATGTTCTGCTTAATTTCTTTGGGGGATGAAACAGTCCCTTAGACGGGCTGAACGGCACATTCAAAGTTTGTAGCGCAGGCTGTGCAGGACCGGCACACAGCTGGGAACGTTGGTTGTAATGCAGGGAAACACCACGGTCAATTTGAGCACAATCAGCAATTTGTGTATCTGTATTTTTTTTATATGTGATGTTTGTTGAGGGATAAATATTGGCCAGGAAACCAGGGATAACTCCCCTGCTCTTATTTGAAATAGTGCCATGGGACATTTTACATCCAACCTGAGAGAGCAGACAGGGCCTCAGTTTAACATCTCATCTGAAAAACTGCCCCGTCCGACAGTGCAGCACTCCCTCAGTGTCAGCCTAGACTTTGTGCTCAAATCTCTGGAGTGAGACTTGCACCTACAACCTTCATTGGTTCTTAAAGGTGAGACTGCTAACCACTGAGCCAGGGCTGACACCTAACAGTAGAGCAGCAATATAGCCTTCTTGCACAGAGTGTGTACAGCTCCTTTATGGTACAGATGTGGTTCTCTGTATGATACATGCACCACTATCAAGTTTTTAAAGGTTTGTATTATGCATGCACACAGACAGCGAGGGTTAAATGGACGAGACAGCGGAAGAATGAAACAGATGATCAATGCATTTAAAGACTCGGCGATAATTGCTAACAGTAAAGAACATCAACGGGGTGACATTCCCGCTGTCAATAACTTTAGTGAGAGTTGGCGCAAGTACAAGATGGCATTTTCTGCTTTTGTGCTTTTTCTCCAAAATGATCAAACAAGAGGAATCTCATTCCCCAAAATGGGTTAAATTGTTCGAGCAACATGAGCACGTCACACTGCAAATGAGTCAGACTCGACAGTCAGAGATAGACACATGGATAGATATTTAGACAGAATCCTCGAGGTAAAGATACAGACAGACAATTATATTTATAGTGTATATATATATGTCAATACTACAAACACACAAATACATATATATACATATATACACACACACATATATATATATATATATATACACACATATTTACACACACGCGCACACATATATAAATATATATATACACATTACAACAGTGACTCCACTTCAAAAGTACTTCATTGTCTCTAAAGCGCTTTGAGATGTCCGGTGGTCGTGAATGGCGCTATAGAAATGCAAGTCTTTCTTTCTTATACACACACACACATATACATATATATATATATACACACAAACACACGCACATATATTATATCTATATCTATATATATATACATACACACCAAAGTTCCCGCTAAGCTGTGTGGCCATGCAGTCATCTACAGGGTCCCGCGCAGACCACTCACTGGCTTTTTCATCATAGATACCGCGCGTGCGCAGAAATTTGAATGGGTGCGCATTGGGGGAGGCAGGCAGTGCAGGAGGCAGTGCAGCTTATGAGGGACGTTGATTAAAACACATATATATGCACAAATATATACATAGGTTTACACACACACACACACACACATATATTTATATACACACACATATATATGTACACACATATGCACATAACTGAATTTTGAGGAGCGAGTTGAAGGAATATGGTTAATTCTGATAATCACAGCAGCTTTTCAGTATCATTCACATCAGTGATCAAGGCATCAGTTGGCAACTTATACAAATTGTTTCACTATTTTGGATTCCGTATAATCAGAAAGAACCGGAGAGAACGAAAGACCGAGAGGTGAAGTAACGAGAAAAAGACAGGAATAGGTTTGTGTAAATAAGATTAAAAATGTTCAGCGAGAGGCCATTGAAAAGAAAGATTCTAATAGCGAGCTGGGGAAAATGTGTGGTGTGGGGCTGAATACAGAGGAAGGAGAGAGGAGCCACACACAGCTGAGTACAGGAACAGAATGTGAGAACAAGAATCTGTGGAGAAATTTAACTGTTGCCTGGACGCATTGATTGGAAAGCCGGACTTTGTTAGTTAACTCTTTCCGAAGAAACAAACTATTCCAGCTCTTTAATTTTTCCAGGATCGGGCACACGAGCGAGGAGGTGCAAGAGTTCCTGGAGAGCGATGAATGAACTGTGAAAATCATCTTTCACAAACCTCTGAGCTGCATGGAACATAGGAGCGTAGGAACAGGAGGAGGCCATTCAGCCCCTCGAGCCTGTTCCGCCCATTCCATTAGGTTATGGCTGATCTGTATCTTAACTCCACCTACCCGCCTCGGCTCCATAACCCTTATTATCCTTACCTAACAAAAAAATCTATCAAACTCAGTTTTGAAATTGTCAATTGACCCCCCCGGCCTCAACAGCTTTTTAGGGGGGAGAGTTCCAGATTTCCACCACCCTTTGTGTGAAGAAGTGCTTCCTGACTCACTCACTCCTGAACGACCTAACTGTAATTTTAAGGTTGTGCCCCCTTGTTCTGGACTCCCCCCCCCAGCAGGGGAAATAGTTTCTCTCTCTCTAGCCTATCAACTCCTTTAATCATCTTAAACACCTCAATTAGATTGCCCCTTAATCTTCTATACTCGAGGGAATACAAGCCTAGTCTATGCAACCTGCCCTCATAAATTAACCCTTTTAGCCCCGGTATCATTCCGGTGCTGCACCCCCTCCAAGGCCAGTATATCCTGGGAAAACAGAGGAAGAATGTGTGAGGGAGAGATGGAGAGGTGGAGAGAGGAGGGTGGGATAAGTGGATGAGAAAGAGTTTGGACAGAAACAGGGAGAGAGTTATAATGAGCAAGAAAAAGAAGGGGGGGGGGGAGAGAGAGAGAGAAAAAGAACTTGAAATAGAGAACAGGAGAAACATTACCAGAGAAAAAGCTTAAAGGGAGAAAGGCTAAAAGCCTCAGAACAAGAGAGAATTTAAAAAAAAATCAGATTCAAGGGCAGGGACTGTAGAAAACCAAAGGCTTTTCTCTCCCTTTTATTTAAGAAAGGACAAATTTTGAAAGATATTAATCAGAAGGCACAAGATGAATAGTGGAGAGAAAGGGTGAGAGTCACTGAGAGGAGAGAAATAAGAATTAACAGAGTCGATAAATCTCAGACCTCAAAGGTTGTCCATCTCTGTAACTCTTTCGAAAAGCATTATTATTTTTAATGACTTCAACTACAATATAGACTTTAATCAAAAGAAATATAGTTCAGAGTTGCACATCTTTGACATTGTTTTAATTAGACATGTCTATTAAAATAATAATACTTTCACATTCTGACTGCCAGTACTATGAAGTGACAGAGATGTGAAATCGACAGACAGAGGAAATGACTGTCAGACAGAGAGAATGACAAAAAATAAATAAAAAAAGTGAGAAAGAGAGGGAGAGAGGCAGATCCAGCGCTCACTCTCGGGTTTGTGTTACCTGTTGCGGCACAGAGCTCTAATACTGCTCCCCGTACAGCAATTCCATCCACCAGCCTCGGATGCCAGCTGAGGATTAATCTCTGTTCTGGAGTCGAGTTGGCGGTGATCTCTGTCGTGTCGGACTGCACCTGCAGCCTGCCAGCTTCACAGCCTGAGCGCACACATCTACATCCATACACACACACACACACACACACACACACACAGACGCCGAGCAGCTGATCAATGCTGCCCACTTCAACCTTGAGAACTGTGCCGACGTACAGGAAGCACCATAACTAATTAGATTATGCAATTCCTGTCCCTGTTGCTCCCTCTGCTTCCCTCACTGATACACAGAACTAGACAGGCTTGTTAAAAGACCATTGGAGAATGATGCGATAATCCTTCAGGCTTTAACAGAATATAAAAGGGATTATTCTGGTTACAAATAAAACTCCCACCTGGCAAGATGGGAAAGTTAAACAGGATGGGATTACAAATTATCTGATGTCTTTCCCCCCCCCCCCCTAATATTTGGATTTCTCTCTCATTGTTGTACCAATAACAGACTTATTCTCGTAATTATCAATTTTATTTAATTACCATGTGAAAATATTATGTAATATATAGTTGCCGTGGTATTCTATACATCTTATATATTTGCTATTCTAAATAACATCGTTTTGTTTTTATTTAACATGGTGTATAGTCACTGTGCAATCTTATATCAGCAAGTTATTCTATATAATATGCATTCATTGTGTAATCACTAATAAATAGAAAAAAGACAGACTTGCATTTCTATAGCGCCTTTCACAACCTCAGGACATCCCAAAGCGCTTTTCAAGTGAAGTCACTGTTGTAATGTAGGAAACGCGACAGCCAATTTGCGCACAGCAAGCTCCCACAAACAACAATGTGACAATGACCCGATCATACAGTTTCCGTCTTCCCCAGACCATCGAACTCCCATTTTACTTTTTTTCCCCAAGAGAATCTCTTTTACCAACATTTTCTCTGATTAATACTTGCAGGTCAACATCGTACCTCTCATTATAGCATGATTCACCCTCATTACAGTGGGGCCCTCATTGCACCTGCCATTACACTTCCCATTACAGTGAGAGTGACCATCATTCCATCATTGTGCGTCAGCCGTGGCTCAGTTGGTAGCACCCTCTGACACTGAATCAGAAGTCCCACTTCAGGGAGTACAAAGATCCAGGCTGACACTCCAGTGCAGTGCTGAGGGAGTGCTGCACTGTTGGAGGTGCCGTCTTTCCAATGAGACATTAAACTGAGGCCCCTGTCTGTTCTCTCAAGTGAATGTAAAAATTATTCCCGGTGTCCTGGCCAATATTTATCCCTCAATCAACATTGCTAAAACAGATTATCTGGTCATTATCACATTGCTGTTTGTGGGAGCTTGCTGTGCGCAAAGTGGCTGCTGTGCTTCCTACATTACAACAGTGAGTACACTTCAAATGGTACTTAATTGGCTGTAAAGCGCTTTGGGACGTCCAGAGGTTGTGAAAGGTGCTATATAAATGCAAGTCTTTTACATCTTCATTACACCTGCCATCACACTTCCCATTACAATGAGATTCACAGTTACTACATCATCTATTACAGTGGGCCTTTCTCTCGCGACACGTCCCATTAAACTGGGATTATATCTCATGTAACACTAGCAATTTTGCCTTGTTTTTGGCCTGGTTTCGAATAGTGAGGGTAGATCCACATTAAAATGGCATGAGCCATAAGTGCCTCTGGGATGCCTTTAAGAAATTCCCGCTTTTCATTGGCTGATGTCGGCCAATCCACAGGTTGGCTGCAGTGCAGCTGACCTTTAGGATTGATTAAGAGCACTTTGTGTCAAACGCACAACTGAGCTGTCTGATCATCAAGGTCACCGAGCTGTTACCCTGGCAACTTAATTCAATCGGGAGGGCTGACCTGAACGTGTCGGGGAGCCAGCCCTCCCCCGGGATTAGCCGGCGTTCCCATCTCTGAGTCAGGGGTTCCCGGGTTTTGATACCCGCTCCAGACGGTCCCAGTGAGTGGGAGATTGGCGCTCTGGCTCTGAATTCTGTGTTCCGACATCCAGCGGGATACTCGTGTCTGGTGGGAAGTGGGTGGCCCCCTCATTGAATGCTTTGTGGGAGTCCATCAAACCCTCCCGCCATATCGGACTAACACCACCCTCATCGGTCGTTATAAAGGCGGCTGCGGCCGTGGAATGAGCGTTCACATCGCGCCCTTTGAGACTGTTCAGCAGCCTGCGAATCCTCCCACTACTTCACACTATTCTCCCTAAGAATTAGAGCGTGAAGCTAGGAAAAGAAGGCTAAGCTGGCACGATGGCACCATCTGCTGGAACTCCTGCTGCTCGCACCTCCTGAGATCTGGGCGTTGGAAAGATACTTGGTGTTACGGTCCCCAAGAGAGTGTTCCAGGCATTCGAGAAGAGAAACAGCCGCCACACTGAAATCAACATAAGAACATAAGAATTAGGAGCAGGAGTCGGCCATACGGCCCCTCGAGCCTGCTCCGCCATTCAATAAGATCATGGCTGATCTTCGACCTCAACTCCACTTTCCCCGCCCGATCTCCATATCCCTTGATTCCCCCAGAGTCCAAAAATCTATCGATCTCAGTCTTGAATATACTCAAAGACTCAGCATCCACAGCCCCCTGCGGTAGAGAATTCCAAAGATTAACAACCCTTTGAGTGAAGAAATTCCTCCTCATCTCAGTCTTAAATGGCCGACTCCTTATCCTGAGACTATGCCCCCTAGTTCTAGACTCTCCAGCCAGGGGAAACAACCTCTCAGCATCTACCCTGTCAATCCCCCTCAGAATCTTGTATGTTTCAATGAGATCACCTCTCATTCTTCTAAACTCCAGAGAGCATCGGCCCATTCTACACAATCTCTCATCATAGGACAGCCCTCTCATCCCAGGAATCAATCTAGTGAACCTCAACCCTCTTATAACTGTGCCAATTTGAACTTGCCGGTGAAGCTTTAGACCTATCAGCTTCTCTGGGAAGTACCACATGCTCCATACAGCTCCAACTGGTAGGGTTGCTAACAACGTTCCCATTAAGCTGCGTAAGTCTCACGCAGGCCACTCACCAGCTTTTCAATGGAAATAACCGCGCATGCTCGATAAATTGAATGGGCCGCGCAGCCCGTTAAAGGGCCCGCGCACCCCAAAAAATTACAGGGGACATGGGTTGCCAACCCTCCCTGTTTGGCATGGAGTCTCCAGGAAGTAAAGATTAATCTCCAGGACACGGCTGCGAGCAACACCCCGGGAGAAAAATCAGAGGGGGCAATAAAAAATTGAGTGAATTTTTCATTTTCGTTTATTAGTTCTAAAAATATTGGAGAAGGATATGAAAGAAAAGGCTGGGTCGTTGGAGGTGGGAGGCCATGTCAGGAAACCTCCAGGAATACATCCAACCAGAGTTGGCAACCCTTCCATCTAGTGGGCCTAAGATGCAGCGATACTGGTGTGGGTGGAGCATTTAAAATTGCTCGACCCCCGGGAACTCGGCCCGGGGTCTGGATCAGAGGTCATCAGTGGGTCGTGACCCTGCACTGCCACCACTATGGTGGCGGAGTGGGATTGCAGGTCTTCGACCCCTGTGGTCTACTTTCAACTCAAACAACGTGGCTGGTGCTTTCCAAAAAGAAACCGCATCACTTCCGATCAATCAAAGCCCTTCCACTCCTGGCTCCCATTGTCATGTCCCTGGCCTGTTCAGGAATCGCTCCTCTGGCAGGCTGCCAAAGTAGGCCTCGAGGACTTCTAGCCTCAACATCTCAGCGTTCAACATCTACACCTCCCAACATCTGATGGCTCAAATTCAAAGCCTTCCAATTGTCTTTATGCATGAAATAAAACATACCCCAACGGCGGCGAAGCAATCTCTCGCCCTGATGTATAGCTCGGCTCAAGAAACTATAGAGCTAAAACTGGTTGCCAGGATACAAATTGCAAATGAGCTTTTTATTGGTTATTTGATAAGAGATGTCACAAGAGGCATTCACCAATGTATTGATTTCTTTTCACAGCAGCTACTTGTGAATGACTATAATTTGAAGTCCTCAGTCAGGTTTAGCGTACAGCGTTCTGCATCTAAACGACAGGCAAATTGCCCCAGAATAGTTGTTACAGTAATGAGGAAAACCATCTCAGTGCTTAAACTTTTTTTTTCTATCCAGACAATGATATCTATGGAACATGGCACTGAACTCTTACAAATGTACATATTAGGAACATCGGAACAGAAGTAGGTCGTTCAGCCCCTTCAGCCTGTTCCGCCATTCAATGAGATCATGGCTGATTTGAGCCTCAACTCCATTTAAAAAAAATTCATTTTATGGAATGCAGATGTTGCTGGCAAGGCCAGCATTTATTGCCCAACCCTAATTGCCCTTGAGAAGGTGGTGCTGAGCAGTCCGTGTGGTGAAGGTGCTCTCACAGTGCTGTTAGGGAGGGAGTTCCAGGATTTTGACCCAGCGACGATGAAGGATCGGCGATATACTTCTAAGTCAGGATGGTGTGTGACTTGGAGGGGAACTTGGAGGTGATGGTGTTCCCATGCGCCTGCTGCCCTTGTCCTTCTAGGTGGAAGAGGTCACGGGTTTGGGAGGTGCTGCTGAAGAAGCCTTGGCGAGTTGCTGCAGTGCATCTTGTAGATGGTACACACTGCAGCCACAGTACACCGGTGGTGGAGGGAGTGAATATTTAAGGCGGTGGATGGGGTGCCAATCAAGCGGGCTGCTTTGTCCTGGATGGTGTCGAGCTTCTTGAGTGTTGTTGGAGCTGCACTCATCCAGGCAAGTGGAGAGTATTCCATCACACTCCTTACTTGTGCCTTGTAGATGGTGGAAAGGCTTTGGTTCCATATCCCTTGAGACCCTTACTTCAATTTCTTATTTCTTTTTCTGAACTATGTTTTTGGATCGGTTAACTACAAAGGAAAGCTTCATGTTTTTCGGATTTCCTGGGTACTAATGAATAACTATCAGTGGCTAAACTATGGGATAGATCACTGCTTGATGGGTTAGTTTACAGACAGGGTCCCATTTTCCAAGAACACTATTTGTAATTGAAATCAACGGGTTGTCAAGAGATTGTTTACGGTGTAAAGGCGAACCTTTTCAATACATTTCGGGGGCATAATTTTTATTCTCTGTGCATTGATGTTGAAAAAACTATCCGTGAACTGTGTACAAGATGGGTAGAAAGTGGGAACAGCCCTTTCATTCATTCTTACTGCTTTTCTGAGCGCTCCCATCCACAAAATAGGCTTGTGTGAGTTCAAGAACGAGCTATTTGCTTGCCAAACATTGTTAAAGAGCCTACCAATATGGGGTACGGTAGCATAGTGGTTATGTTGCTGAACTAGTAATCCGGAGGCTGGGACTAATGATCTGCAGCACAAGAGTTCAAATCTCCATCTTGGCAGCTGGGGAATTTAAATTCAATTAAATAAATAGAAAGCTGCTATCTGTAGTGTGGTGACCATGCAACTACCGGATTGTTGTAAAAACCCATCTAGCGCACTAAGGGAAGGAAATCTGCCTGTCCCTTACCAGTCTGGCCTAAATGTGACTCCAGACCCACTGTGGTTGACTCTTAACTGCCCTCTGCCACTCAGTTATATTCAGGAAGGCGGCTCACCACCACCTTCTCAAGGGTAATTAGGGATGGGCAATAAATGCTGGCCTTGCCAGCGACACCCACATCCCGTGAATGAATGGGGGAAAAAAAAGAATTGGGCCAGGAATAGAGGAACAAAAGAGGGAAAGTGAGCTTGGAACTGCAGGATGCGTGCAGGGCTAGTTCCCCTTCCCCGTGACGAGGTGGAATTTCACTGCTAACCCACTGAACTCTCCTCACATGGCCCGACTTATCCATGGGGCGTAGGTCTACTTCGCCCCTCCTTTAAGGCGCTCCTTAAAATCTTTTACTGGCTGTATTTAGCCTGATGTGTCCTGCCTGCATTCAGTCGCGCCTTTAATAATTTAGGAAAACAAAACACTGGGAAGGCTCCTCCAATAAAAAAAAATCACCCTTTAAATCATTCACATCCTTAGTAAACTCCTGCACATTCTCGGCCTCATCTGTAGAGATCGGAGATGTTTCCTCAAGCTGGCCTAGAATCATTTTTAACTGTAAATCTATTATAGTAAAAGGCTGATCAATTGCCAGTCGTGTTAAAAGCTCTCAGCTAGGAAAGGGGAGAAATTCAGCCGGGATTGCTGCTCCTGATTGCGGTCTAGTGACCCACGACTCTGTGGATGTGGAAGAAGGACAAGTTGATCTCGGCTGTGAATCTCCCACACACACACATGCAAGAAAGTAATAACTTGCGTTGAATCAGCATCTTTCATAACCTCAAGAACAACAACAACTTGTATTTATATAGTGCCTTTAACGTAGTAAAACGTCCCAAGGCGCTTCACAGGAGTGTTATAAGACACCGAGCCACATAAGGAGAAATTAGGGCAGGTGACCAAAAGCTTGGTCAAAGAGGTAGGTTTTAAGGAGCGTCTTAAATAAGGAAAGAGAGGTAGCGAGGCGGAGAGGTTTAGGGAGGGAATTCCAGAGCTTAGGGCCCAGGCAGCTGAAGGCACGGCCACCAATGGTGGAGCGATTAGAATCAAGGATGCTCAAGAGGGCAGAATTAGAGGAGCACAGATATCTCGGTGGGATTGTGGGGCTGAAGGAGATTACAGAGATAGGGAGGGGCGAGGCCATGGAGGGATTTGAAAACAAGGATGAGAATTTTTAAATTGAGGCGTTTCTTAACCGGGAGCCAATGTAGGTCAGCGAGCACAGGGGTGATGGGTGAACGGGACTCGGTGCGAGTTAGGACACGGGCAGCCGAGTTTTGGATGACCTCAAGTTTACGTAGGGTGGAATGTGGGAGGCCAGCCAGGAATGCATTGGAATAGTCAAGTCTCGAGGTAACAGAGGCATGGATGAGGGTTTCAGCAGCGGATGAGCTGAGGCAAGGGCGGAGACGGGCGATGTTACAGAGGTGGAAGTAGGCAGTCTTTGTTATGCTGCAGATATGTGGTCGGAAGGTCATTTCAGGGTCAAATATGACACCAAGGTTGCGAACAGTGTGGTTCAGCCTCAGACATATGTTAGGGAGAGGGATGGAGTCAGTGGCTAGGGAACGGAGTTTGTTACGGGGACCGAAATCAATGGCTGCGGTCTTCCCAATATTTAATTGGAGAAAATTTCTGCTCATCCAGTACTGGATGTCGGACAAGCAGTCTGACAATTTAGAGACCGTGGAGGGGTCGAGAGAAGAGGTAGTGAGGTAGAGCTGGCTGTCGTCAGCGTACATGTGGAACTGACACTGTAGTTTCAGATGATGTCGCCAAGGGGCAACATGTAGATGAGAAATAGGAGGGAGCCAAAGATAGATCCTTGGGGGACCCCAGAGGTAATGATGCGGGAGCGGGAAGAGAAGCCGTTGCAGGTGATTCTCTGGTTACGATTAGATAGATAAGAATAGAACCAGGCGAGTGCAGTCCCACCCAGCTGGACGATGGTGGTGAGGCGTTGGAGGAGGATGGAGTGGTCAACCATGTCAAAAGCTGCAGACAGGTCGAGAAGGACGAGGAGGGATAGTTTACCTTTGTCACAGTCACAAAGGATGTCATTTGTGACTTTGATGAGAGCCGTTTCGGTACTGTGGCAAGGGCGGAAACCTGATTGGAGGGATTCAAACATGGAGTTCCGGAAAAGATGGGCACGGATTTGGGAGGCGACAACACGTTCAAGGACTTTGGAGAGGAAAGGAAGGTTGGAGATGGGGCGGTAGTTTGTTTTTTGAGGAGAGGGATAACGACGGCAGATTTGAAGGAGAGGGGGACAATACCTGGGGAGAGCGAACCGTTAATAATGTCACCTCAGGACGTCCCAAAGCACTTCACAGCCTACAAAGTACTTTTGAGTGTAGTCACTGTTGTAATGTAGGAAACACGGCAGCCAATTTGCGCACAGTAAGCTCCCACAAACAGCAATGAGATAATGACCAGATCATCTGTTTTTGGTGATGTTGTTTGAGGGATAAATGCTGGCCAGGACACCGGGGAGAAACTCCCCTGCTCTTCTTCGAATAGTGACATGCGCTCTTTTACGTCCACCTAAAACTAGGTTTTAATGTCTCATCCATAAGACGGTACCTCCGACAGTGCAGCGTGCCCTCAGCACTGCGCTGGGAGTGTCAGCCTGGATTTTGTGCTCAAGTCTCTGGAGTGGAGACATGAACCCACGACCTTCTGACTCAGAGGCAAGAGCGCCGCCCACTGAGCCACGGCTGACACCGACAGTTGAATAGCATTCTGACGTTCACTCAAGGTTGAAGATCAGCCACCTGGACAATGTATTACAGGAGGACTGGGGTCGTTTGCAGGGCAATAACCCACCAGGAGTCAGTGAGCCCTTGACGTGTGTTCTGCAAACCGTGGTAAGCTCGTACTGTTCTAGGATTTCTTTTGCAATTGCTGGGCTCATCTCTTTGGAATGACATGAGCACCTCCTATTACTGCCTTCCTACAATGTATTACAAAGTACTTACAGCACAGAAACGGGCCATTCGGCCCAACAGGTCCGTGCCGGTGTTTATGCTCCACACCAGCCTCCTCCCTTTCCTCTTTCATCTCACCCTATCATCCAAGATATAGAATTCTCTACCCCAGGGGGTTGTGGATGCTCAGTCGTTGAGTATATTCAAGACTGGGATCGTTAGATTTTTGGGCACGAATGGAATCACGGGATATGGGAATAGGGCGGGAAATTGGAGCTGATGTAGAAGCTCAGCCATGATCCTATGGAATGGCGGAGCGTATAGCCTACTGCTTCTCCTAATTCTAATGTTCTTATCCTTCGATTCCTTTCCCCTCATGCATTTATCTAGCTTCCCCTTAAAGTATCTATGCTATTCTCGTCAACCACTCCATGGGGTAGCGAGATTTACATTCTAACCACTCTCTGGGTAAAGAAGTTTCTCCTGAATTCCCGATTGGATTTATTGGTGACTATCTTATATTTATGGCCCCTGGTTCTGGTCTCGCCCACAATGGAAGCATCTTCTCTACGTCTACCCTCTCAAACCCCTTTCATAATCTTGAAGACCTCTATCAGGTCACCGCTCATCCTTCTCTTTTCTAGAGAAAAGAGCTCCAGCCTGTTCAATCTTTCCTGATAAACATAACCTCTCAGTTCTGGCATCAATCTTTTTTGCACCTTCTCCAGTGCTTTCTCATGGCTAATCAATCTCAGCCCGAGCTCCCAGCACAGCTGCTGGTGCGTACTGGGCTGGAACCCAGGTCCAAGTGCAGCTCAGCTGCGCCCAAGCAAATGCTTTACCAGACCATCTTGGGTATAAAAAAAATGCAATGACTGTTCCTGTTCTTTTCCGGGCTACACACGTTTGTGACTCTGTGTTGAATTTGAACATGACACCGTTGCACGACAGCACAGCAGAAAGATCGCACTTACAGCCCGTCCCTAATTAGCACCATGTTTACAAGAGTACACAGAGAACACTGGTGGAAAGGTTAAAACTCCACATGTCTTGTCTTCTGACACATCTATCTATAAATGTAAGTTTTTAACCGAGCGCAGGTACTTAGGCGCCCTGCCTTTCAAAGCCATCACACCTGAAAGCGTCACACTTAAGGGGTATCACACCTCAGGACGTCAGATATTTAATGAGCTAAACGTGAAAGAAAGAAAGAAAGAAAGAAAGACTTGCATTTTATATAACACCTTTCACGACCACCGGACGTCCCAAAGCGCTTTACAGCTAATGAAGTACTTTTTGAAGTGGAGTCACTGTTGTAATGTAGGAAACGCGTCAGCTAATTTGCGCACAGCAAGCTCCCACACACAGCAATGAGATAATGAGCAGATAATCTGTTTTTTTTTGTGATGTTGCTTGAGGGATAAATATTGGCCAGGACACCGGGGAGAACGCCCCTGCTCTTCTTCGAAATAGTGCCATGGGATCTTTTACATCCACATGAGAGAGCAGACGGGGCCTCGGTTTAACGTCTCATTCAAAAGACGGCACTTCGACAGTGCAGCACTCCCTCAGCACTGCACTGGAGTGTCAGCCCAGATTTTTGTGCTCAAGTCTCTGGATTGGGACTTTGAACCCACAATCATTCTAGACTCAGAGGTGAGTGTGCTACCCACTGAGCCACGGCTGGCACCACTATGAATGAATTAGAAGCAGTTTGATACAGTTGGTAAGTACCGACGAGGTACGAGTAAGTAGCAGGAAGCAGAGGAATCAAATCATTGGGATTTTTTTGGGAAGGTTACCAACCCTAAACTGGCGAGTAGCAGGAAGTGACCAATCGAGTCGCTCCGAAAGATGGTTGGAGCCGCCATCTTGAAACTTTACCCCCAACTGAAGATTTCCCAGTAAAAGTGCCGGCTCCGAATTTCCATGGGGTGCGATCCCCATTAAGAACTTACTCTTTACACTCAGCATTCTGACCTCCAACCTTATACTGACTCCCTGGGAGACTGAGGAGATGGGAACTCCTAGCATTGGAGGGGGGGGGGGGGATAATTTTGACTTTAGTGTAAAATGCGCGACATCGGATCGGCTGCCCGTTAAAAAGCTCTCCCGGTTTTCTTCTCCATTGACTTCGGCCCACAGCGGACTGTGGCTCGCCTCTTCTCTGTGTGATTGATGTTTATTTAGCACATGTGCAGAAGAGGTGAACTGCGACGCATTATGGAGCGACTCAAACCAGCCCCAGATCAGCGGTTTTTCCCAGGTACCACATGGGCAGCAGGCGTTAGGGCTGGAAACGGTTGGAAGGTGCGCGGGGCCCCATCGAGGCAGCCATTCAGCTTTGAATGCTCTTCAGTGATTCCCATTTCCTCCTCTGAACCTTGGGTCTCATAGCATAGTAATTCAAAAGGATCTTTATTGGTGCAAGTCAATATCATGCAGTTCATGTTACCATGATTCCCTGCTCCCAATCGGACAATACGTTAGTGTTTGACATCAGTTCTCTTTTAAGTTATTCAGAGCTGCAGAACCTAAAACCTCCAGCAGGTTATTATTCTGTCTCTAACTTTACGGTCCATATGTGAGAACAAGGGATTGATGTGCATGGTTTCTATGGTTACACAGTCAATAATGGCTATGACTCACGCTAGCAGCTCAGAGAAAGGTGTGATGGGAATACCAGTATTTAGAAGCAGAGGAGATGAATTCATGTGCAGTTCAGATGGCACTAAGTGATGCTGGAGTACACGCAGCCTGAAGGCAGCATGATCGTGTGTTCATCCCGCAAGATCTCAAGGTTGGTCTCAAGTGTAGTCAACCAGTAATTCTGAGGAAAATCACGTTTTCAATTCCCGCATTTTGAAAAGGACTCTGCACAAGGTCAAAAGAGTCACCTCACATCTGCACAAGGACAACAGATCCCCATCACATCTGCAAAGGTCAACAGATTCACCTCACATCTGCACGTGGCCAAAAGATCCTCATCACATCTGCAGATGGCCAAAAGATCCTCATCACATGTGCACATTTATATAATGCCTTTCAGGACATCCCACAGCCAATGAAGTACTTTTTTGAAGTGTAGCCACTGTTGTAATGTAGGAAACGCGGCGGCCAATTTGTGCACAGCAAGCTCCCACAAACAGCAATGTGATAATGACCATCTATTGCATCAGCATCAGTGCCCTTGAAACTATCTCACCTTGGTCTTCAGAATCCCACCATGATCAACCCCAACACTAGCAGCACCAGGCACACCAGCAGCACCCACAACAACACCAACCTTCTCCACAATCAACTGGTGCTGCACAGGACACAGGGCATCAGCACCCGACCACATTGCTGCCTGGGAGGCCAGGGGTGGCCTCATCATGGCCAGATTTACTTCACTTGATGCTGTACACCCTGGCTGCCACATGATGTGCCAGGTTGGCACCACCCCACACCAACACCATAAAGCATCCCTGCAATGCCCAAGCCATTCCTTTCACACTCATCACCATTGCGGGGGGTTACTGTTATGTCTCACCATTCACTGCAACTCACTAAACCACTTCCAAAGGTGCACACAAATCTGTCCAAGAACGCAAAGTGTTGAAAATAAAGGTTTCAATGTTTGACACCACATTAACAGAAACTTTACATGAACATTGCATAAAACACCCAAGTGCCTACCCTTGCGTGTTGTTAGTTGGTATGATTGGACTAGGATGAGGGTGAGTGTGAGGGGTGGCTAGTGAGATGGGGAAGTGATAATGTAGATAGAGACGGGTGGAGGTGCAAGGTAAGTTGGTGTGAGTAATGATGTGCAGGAGTAGGGTAGGGAAGGCAGAGTGATGGGGATGTGCTGAGTGGCACAGCAGGATGAGGCGGAGTGTGGCTTTGCAGTAACATTTCGTGATCTACTGAGATCATTGAAAGGTTTGCGCCACTGCAACCTGGTCCTCCTGACGACATCCCTGCTTGTGTCCTCCTGTGCAATGTGCAACCAGGCTGCATTGGTCACCACCCATGGGAAGGGAAGAGGACCTCCCTGCGTGCTGTGACTCCCTCTATAAGCATATGGAGGGAGTCACGGGAGAGCCTGGGTGCAGCCGTGCACCTCTGTGGAGTGCTTGTCAGTGTTTGCAGCACCTCTATGCTGTAGAACACTGACAGCACAAATGTCAAAATAAATTTGCGCATGGTCCCTTTAAAAAAACCGGCTGATGACGCGTCATCAAATGACGTCACCAGACCCGCTTCCTTCAATTGGCCGGCAAATGTGCTGGGCGGGGCTTAACAAGCCCAATCAGGGGAAAATCATTTTGGACAGTGGGCTGGAGCCGGCACCGAGGCCGGGACCCGCCACCGACGTCGCCCGCCACGGACCCGCCGAGGTTGGGGAAATCGCGGCCATCCAGACAGGGAAAGGCGGCAGAAATAAAGCCCGCTCCCTGTGTATTAAATGGGCAAAGTGAGTATGATCCTGAGCTATTTAGTAAGGAGCTTGAATGAAAATCTCTTCTTTACTATATTAACAAAGCCACTAAAGCCATTTATTTTAATGAGGTTTCAAACTCATTAACTTGTTTCTTACAAATGTAGCATAGTACGATTTCAACCCCCCTTGTTTACTGGTATATTTTGCATCAGACGGATTGTGACAACCCAAAGCCATACTTATCAACCTGCCCCTCCTGGTTCTCCCCCCCCCCCAACCCCCCATCACCCCCCACCCCGCCCCTCCCCTCCCAACATTCCCCCCTACCTTCATCCAGCCAGCTGGTCTGCCTGTTACGCCTTTCCGATGAGATGTTAAACCGAGGCCCCATCTTCCCTCTCAGGTGGGTGTAAAAGATCCCCTGCCACTATTTTAAAGAAGAGTAGGGGAGTTCTCCCCGGTGTCCTGGGCCAATATTTATCCCTCAACCAGCATCATTAAAAACAGATTATCTGGTCGTTATCTCATTGTTTCTGGGAGCTTGCTGTGCGCAAATTAGCTGCCGCGTTTCCTACATTACAACAGTTACTACACTTCAAAAGTACTTCATTGGCTGTAAAGTGCTTTGGGATGTCCTGAGGTTGTGCAAGGCGCTATAGAAAGGCAAGTCTGTCTTTCCTTCTCTCTTTATTTCTCCCTCTTTTTTTCTCTTTTCCTTTCTCTCTCTTTCTTTCTTTCCTTCTTTTTCTCTCTCTTTCTCTCGCTATGTCTCTCTCGCTTTCTTTCTTTCTCGCTTTCTTTCTGCGTGTCGGTGAGCACACTCCGCTGATGGACAACTTCGAAAAGGCTGACGCAACCCCACAAGAGCTGACAACACAAACAAAAAACACCCAACAACTCAAAACCCAACCTGAATATAGTCTTAACACCGAGGGACACAGCTTTATAGTGACTGAAGAAGCTGAATTTCAGTTTTAGTGGCTGGTATTCCAGGATTTCAATCAGTGTTTTTGGGGACCATCTTCTGCAATTCGTTCCGCTTCTCTGTGAAAGCAAAAACCCACTGATCTGCGAGGATAGGGTGTGGGGGGGGGGGGGGGGGGGGTGGTGGGGGGTGGGTGTGGGTTGGGATGGGTTGATTGACCCTTGGTGCGGACTTCAGCCAGCCAGCCAGCAGAGTATGCCCACTGTCCGCCCAACAGTCCTGGCCCAGTTTGAGAGCCAGGCCTCATCAGCATTAGACCTGCCGGCCTGCGGGCGGTAATCGAGGTCCCCGAGGCAGCCCGTTGGTTCCAGGCCCCTGCAATATCAGGCCGGCCTCCGGGGTGTTGAGTAAGAGGTCAGTGTAGGGCAGAGCTCCCCCCTTCCCAACTCAAACTGGGGCCAATTGTAGGAACTTGCCTGCAAAATGAAACCTAATCTGCTTGCTACAATGCGTCTATGCTGTTACCCCTCACATGGGCTCACACTAGAGAATACTTAGTGAATGCAGACCCAGGTGACACCATTGGACAACTGGTTGTGTCGATACTTTATCTCAGGAAATTTCATTCCTCTCTGCCAGATTGTTCTTTTTGAAACCCAGTCAAATCAATAAAAACACATAATAGAGTTAGTTTTTTTTATCACATTATCACTGCCGCTGAACAACTTTAGAACTACAGTCTGTGGTGCTGATTCTATTAGGTTGCACAGGAACTGCGCACTTTACTTCCCGTCCCCCCCCCCTCCCCCCATCCTTATTAAAGCTGCTGTTCGATATTTTTCTTGCATGCTGCTCGCCAATTAAACAAAAGAAAACACAGTGAGCTGTTCAGTAATAAATGGAAGGCACTTGTGGACCTAAATACAAGTTGTTCTTGTTGATGTTTCCAGAATTGAGGCCATTCCCGTCCTCTGACTACCCTCAGCTCCCCCTCAATACCCAGCTTTCCCTCCCACGCTCCATTCAATCAAGGCCTCACCCGTTCCATTCTCTGCACTTTCTCTCCCCATTCCCTCTAAGCATGCTGATCTCATCCATGAGGCCTACTATCTGCTCCTTTAATCCCTTGCCACTCCAGCTCCTGACCACCCAACTTCACCTATCAACACCGAGGTGGCTGACATCAACAACCTGTCTCTTTCCTTCACAACTGTCCCTGTCTGTTTCAAGGTCACTGTTAACACTCCGCCCCCTCAAGAAGCCCCGACTCAAACCCATGTATTCTTTCCAGTTACCGTCTTATCTACAACTTTTACTTTCTTTCCAATGTCCTGGAATGTGTTGTTGCCTTGAAACTATGCTCCCACTTCTCCCGTCATTCCTTGTTCAAGACCCTCCAATCCGGCTCTAGCCCATAGACTGTGCCACTGGTCAAAGTCATAGCAAATGTGGCAATGGTTCTTCACTTCTCTTACAAACCTAAAATCTTCAAATCCCTCCATGGCTTGGCCCCTCTCCCTATCTCTGTAACCTCTACCAGCTCTACAACCCTCTGAGAACTCTGCGCCCCTCCAATTCTGGCCGCTTGTGCATCCCCCATTTAGTTCATGGGCAGCCATGCGTTCGGCTACCTAGTCCCTAAGCTCTGGAGTTCCCTCTCTAAACCTCTCCGCCTCTCTCCTCTCCTTTAAGATGCTACTAAAACCTAGCTCTTTGACCAAGCTCCTGTCCTAATATCTCCTTCTTTGACGGTGTCAAGCTTTGTCTGATTACGCTCCTGTGAAGCACCTTGGGACGTCTTACTACGTTAAATCCCTCCATGGCCTCACCCATCCCTATCTCGGTAATCTCCTCCAGCCCTACAACCCTCTGAGATATCTGCGCTCCTCCAATTCTGGTCTCTTGAGCATTCCCGCTTTTACTTGCTCCACCATTGGTGGCCGTGCCTTCAGCTGCCAAGACACTAAGCTCTGGAATTCCCTCCCTAAACCTCTCCGTTTCTCTACTTCTCTCTCCTCCTTTAAGACACTTCTTAAAACTCTCTTTGACCAAGCTTTTGGTCATCTGCCCTAATATTTCCTTATGTGGCTCGGTGTCAAATTCTGTTTGATAATCGCTCCTGTGAAGCGCCTTGGGACGTGTTACTACATTAAAGCGCTATATAAATGCAAGTTGCTGTTGCAGTAAGACCCTGGGATTCAACAGACAACTGTTGTCACTCTTTTCCCACGCCGACTTCTGCACCTGTTTTCTACACTGCACAGACTCACCAGCTGGCTCTGCTCCCCACTCCACTGATTCCAGCCTACCAGCTGTTCCTGTTACTCACTTTCAAAAGAGGAAGAGCAGCTGCTTATGCTAACTTTGCTCCTACATGGAGTCTGTGCAGAACGGGGAGGAAGAAGGGAGCTTGAATCATTAAGGAGGAGCAACAATACACGCAAAAATATATATTTTTTTCAAGAATATGTAGCAAGAATTTAAGGTGTCTATTCCGTGTACTTTTTCATAGAATCATAGAGCCATAGAAATTTACAGCACAGAAGGAGGCTGTTCAGCCCATTGTGTCTGTGCTGGATCACAGATTTTCATCACAGATTTTTGTTATTGGGAGACAACACTGAGTGTGGAGATAGATAGATAGATAGATAGAGAGAGAGAGAGAGAGAGATAGATAGATAGAGAGAGAGAGAGAGAGAGAGAGAGAGAGATAGAGAGAGATAGATAGAGAGAGAGCGATAGATAGATAGATAGATAGAGAGAGAGAGAGCGAGAGATAGATAGATAGATAGAGAGAGCGAGAGATAGATAGATAGATAGATAGAGAGAGCGAGAGATAGATAGATAGATAGATAGAGAGAGCGAGAGATAGATAGATAGATAGAGAGAGAGAGCGAGAGATAGATAGATAGAGAGAGAGCGAGAGATAGATAGATAGATAGATAGATAGAGAGAGCAAGAGATAGATAGATAGATAGATAGAGAGAGCGAGAGATAGATAGATAGATAGAGAGAGAGCGAGAGATAGATAGATAGATAGAGAGAGCAAGAGAGCGAGAGATAGATAGATAGAGAGAGCGAGAGATAGATAGATAGAGAGAGCGAGCGAGCGATAGATAGAGAGAGAGATAGATTAAACCCCCTGTCCTCAGGGAAACAGGTCACGTCATGAAGGTGCATCGTGACCTCTCTACAAAGAGTAGCGGTGTTCCTGAGTGATGATGGAATGACATTCCACGTTTGTTGGTCCCGTTAAAATAAAAATAAGTTGTCTGGCTGCCCACCTAGAGAACAAAAACCTGACAGGTTTATTTTAAAAATTGTCCGTCAGCCATTCTGTGCAGGAAGTGGACCAGAGGCATTTAAATGAGACCTGGGAGTTTAAAAAAATACCCTGGGCCTGATATTTAGGCCAGTGTGTATGTTTTACACTCGTCTCACCACCACTGACTGGAACGGTAGCATAGTGGTTATGTTAGTGGGCTAGTAATCTAGAGGCCTGGACCAGTGATTCAGATATATGGGGGTAAAAATTCAGTTGGTTGCGCCTCCCGTTAGCGCCTTAAGAGGGCGCTAATGGGGCGCAAAGCCGCTAACGCCCGGGCGCAGCGATGTTTGCGCCGCTCGAGAACTTAACTTGAGATTGTGCGGCGGCGCTAAAACTTACCGCTGCGACCACCTGCGCGCGCAGATTGTGACGTCATTCCATGGTGCAACGCCCTTGTGGCGCCCCGGAGCGGAAATTGAGTGGCGCCCCCTGCCTTACCGCCTGGCGCATCCAACGACCAGAAGACTGGAATGCTATCAATCGCTGTGGGGCTGGGGGGGGCGCTATTTAAAGGGGGCCTCTTCCTGTCTTTTATTGTTGGTGGCATTTTTGAACTACGCATTCTGAGAGAGAGAGGGAGAGACTTCTGGAGAGATTCAACGTTGTGGGAAGGAGTTTTGGGTACTGAGCAGCACTTTGCAGGTTCATTTTGATTTGCCATTCCTTGTATCGATTTAGCAGAGACTGTGGGAGCTGCACTCTGAGCTCTTTGCCTGGTACTCTCCATTGTTCGTTCCAGCACATTTGATGTGCAAGTCTCTCCAGGCCGAGATTCAAGGCTGCAATGAACAGGATGTGGATGGAAAGCAAGATTAACCATCCCCTTTAAGAACTGGCCCGTGCCATTGTGTGTGTGTTCCATTGCTGACTGACATTACATGAGCTTCGCCAGCGCTCTGAGTTAGCGCCTCACTCCTTGGCCTTTGCGCCTTAAGACAGGTGTGCAGCGTCTGCTTTAGCGCTCCACTCACCTCCCGGGGCGGTAAAAGTGAAGTTTCCAGTCAGTGCCGATAATTAGTGCCAGGCGCTAATATTTGCGTCCAGACGATATTTGCGCCCCAAATGGGGCGCGACCTAATTTCTACCCCATGGAGTTCAAATCCCACCATGACAGCTGGGGAATTTAAATTCAGTTAATAGAATAAATGGAATTAAAAAGCTAGTATCAGTAATTGTGACCGTGATTGTACCGGATTGTCGTAAAAACCCACCCGGCTCATTAATGTCCTTTAGGGATGGAAATCTGCCGTCCTTACCCGGTCTGGTCTATATGTGACAGCAGACCCACAGCAATGTGGTTACCTCTTAACTGCCTCTCAAAGGCAATTAGGGATGGGCATGCTAGCAATGCTGGCCTTGCCAGTGATGGTCACATCGCATAAATGAAAAAAAACTAGTGCACCCCAATCCTGCTCTGGGTTACAATCAACCCCATCCCTGCCCTCAGGGAAACAGATAAATGATAGTAGAAATCCCTTATGGTGGCGAGAGAAAGCAGATTTAGTGGTGATAATATGTACAGATTGGCAGATAGATGCTAAGAGCTCTGATTGCGGAAGCATTAGGAACATTTATTTTAAGGTCCAAAATATCAATTAGGCAGATGGGGAACATTGGAAGAAAGTTGCAATTTATAGCCATTCTCTACCAAAATGTAAAGACAACTATTTAAGGTGCTTGTTTACTTGAAAATAAATGGTTTTAGCATGAAAGAAGCCCCATGGCATAAAACCACAGGTCTGGCTGTGAGTACTCCATTCTGTTGTAGACTCACACTATTCACGTGTAACACCTTTAAAATCTACACAAGAGAAATTCTGACTGTTCCATTTAAAGATTGGTTGCCAACAGACGGAAAGCAGAACAAGGAGGCATTAACCCTTTGTGGACTGGTTCTAGTTTTCAAGTGCTGCACTGTTTTTAGAATCTTGCTGTGATTTTGCTTCTGCATATTCTTTCATTAATAGATAAATCCAAACAAGTAGTTTTAGCCTGTGGAGATTGGTCTGAGAATGCGTTACTTTCCATCTTTGGAGTTGACAGGAAAATATGGCTGGCATCCGACATATGCTAAATGAGCAATTTACCCATTGTTAAACACTGGCAGACTAACCTAAGCATATCGATGTCTATTTATGGAAACTGCAGTCTAGACATGAAAAGAAGGCAAGGGAAAAATCCTAAACTGCAGCACGTCCTGTAGACTGTCGGAGGAAGGGAAGATTGACGGAGGTAAGAAGTTTTGAGGTTCTGGGAATTAATACGTAGGAATAAAAAAAAGAAAAAAAGAAAGACTTTCATTTATATAGCGCCGTTCACGACCTCAGGAGAGAGACCACGCGATAACTCTTGATTTCAACACGGTTGATAAAACAAAAAGTGCGAAGAGAATCAAGAGGGCAAATTTCAAGGAAATAATGATCGCAGAAGAATTGATGAAATAGAGAGAGAAATATGAACGGTTGTGGTGGAGAGAGAGAGAGAGATTGGAGACTTGAAGAGAGCTAAGGATACACTTTCGATGAAAGAATCTTGACAGTGACATCTATGCATAGTAATTGAAGTGAGGTGTTCAGTTGCCGTGAAGCATGGGAAATCCTTTGAAGACTATCATGACCTTCCAGTTCAATCACCACTTGCGGCTCTGTTTTAAATTATTGATAAGCTAGATCGGGTAATGTTTGTACCCGTAGCTAAAGCACGGTTAAGTAGCACTCTTTTTTTCTGATGCTGCTCCGACAGCTGCTTTTAGATTGCAGCTGGGATCTTGGGAGAGGGAGCTGACTGAAGCACTCTCTCATATTTAGCTGCCTAATGTGTAGCCGGGCTTGCTGTGAGCTCACTGCAGTGTGTACACACAGAATGGCCATGACATGTCAGCCTCTTGTGGGTTCAAGCTCAAGTCTCCAGACCTGAGCACAAAATCTAGGCTGACACCTCCAGTGTAGTACTGAGGGAGCGCTGCACTGTCGGAGGTGCCGTCTTTTGGATGAGACGTTAAACCCAAGGGCCCCGTCTACCCTCTTGGGTGGACGTAAAAGATCCCAAGGCACTATTTTGAAGAAGAGCAGGGGGAGTTCTCCCCGCTGACCTGACCAATTTTTATCCCTCAACCAACATCACTAAAAAAAACAGATTATCCGGTCATTATCACATTGCTGTTTGTGGGAGCTTGCTGTGCACAAATTGGCTGCTGCGTTTCCTACATTACAACAGGGACTACACTTCAAAAAGTACTTCATTTGGCTGTAAAGCGCTTTGGGACGTCCTGAGGTCATGGAAGAAAGAAAAGAAAGACTTGCATTTATATAGCGCCTTTCACGACCAACGGATGTCTCAAAACACTTCTCAGCCAATGAAGTACTCTTTGAGTGGAGTCACTGTTGTAATGTGGGAAACGCAACAGCCAATTTGTGCACAGCAAGCTCCCACAAGCAGCAATGTGATAATGACCAGATCATCTGTTTTTGTTATGAAAGGCGCTATATAAATGCAAGTCTTTCTTTCTATTACACATGTGCAGCAGTCACGTGATAAAGGTGCATCATGACCTCACTATAAAGAGTTGTGGTGTGCACGAGTGACGATGGAATGACATTGCGCGCTTATTGGTCCCGGTAAAATTTAAAATAAGTTGTCTGGCTGCCTGTCTAAAAAAAAAACCTGACAGTCAATGTTCCCTCTTATTTTGTTTGGCCCTGCACGGCCCCTTTAAGGACAGGTTTATTTTAAATAAAAACAGAAAATGCTGGAAACACTCAGCAGGCCAGGCAGCATCTGTGGAGAGAGAAACAGAGTTAACGTTTCAGGTCGATGACCCTTCGTCAGAACTGGAAAAAGCTGGAGATGGAACAGGTTTTTAAGCAAGTACAGGGGCAGGGAAAGGGGGGCGGGGAGGAAAGAACAAAAGGGAAGGTCTGTGATCGGGTGGAAGGCAGGAGAGATTAAATGACAAAAGGGATGATGGTGCGAGGCAAAAGGAGATGGTAATGGCACAAATTAGGAAACAAAAGATGGGTCTAGAAGAGATGTAAATGGGAAAGGCAGAATCATCAACAACAGCTGCTGTCTGAAAAAATGAGGCGGAGATGCCGGTGTTGGACTGGGGTGGACAAAAATGAGAAGTCGCACAACACCAGGTTATAGTCCAACAGTTTTATTTAAAATTACGAGCTTTCGGAGCGCTGCTCCTTCTTCAGGTAGAGGTACGTACCTCTACCTGACGAAGGAGCAGCAGCTCCGAAAGCTCGTAATTTTAAATAAAACTGTTGGACTATAACCTGGTGTTGTGCGACTTCTCATTTTTGAAAAAATGAGGGTAGAGGCTAAGATCTGAAATTGTTGAACTCAATGTTGAGTCAATTTCAAATCATAACCTCTGCCCCTATTTTAAAAGTGGCTATTGGCCATTCTGGGCGGGACGTGGGCTGGAGACATTATAACTGAGGCCTGTGTAGTTAAAAATACGTTAGGCCTGATACTTAGGCCAGTGTGTGCGTTTTGCACTCGCCCCATCCCCCCCCCCCCCCCCCCCCCCAACCCAGTCATGTCATGAAGCTGCATTGTGACGTTACTACAAAGACAGGTTTATTTTAAAATTGGCCGTCGGCTGCGTTGAGAACTGTGCCAGGGGAGTTGACGCCCTAAGACCGCAGCTCATTCCATCGGGGGTGGGGGGAATGAGGTTTTCAAATGCCATAGCCTGCAGGCTAATCCAGGCAGCTAAGAGTGACGTCAGACTTAAAGGTCTTCAGCAGCTGCTGGCTTGACAGCAGTGTGTGCTTTACCTTCAAAAATACAGGGAAGCAAAAGCCAAAATAAATATGATCAAATATTAATTGTGGAAGCAGGAAAGCAGCAGCAGCAGCAGCTTTATACTGCAAATTCATTCAAATTGCTGTACCTCACTAATAGGAACTCAAATGACAGCTTTTCCTGGTACCCTCTGTGAGCACAGCCCAGTAACGATTGATTTGTGCTCAGTTCCTTTACATTAACATAATGCTCTCACAGGACGTGTTAATTGCACAACTATTTCCAATCAGAGAATAGTACAGCACAGAAGGAGGCCATTCGGCCCATCGAGTCTGTGCCGGCTCTTTCGAAGAGCAATCCAGTCAGTCCCACTCCCCCCGCTCTTTCCCCATATCCCTGCAATTTTTTTCTCCTTCAAATATTTATCCAATTCCCTTTTGAAGGCTATTATTGAATCTGTTTCCACCGCCCTCTCAGGCAGCGCTTTCCAAATCCTAACCACTCGTTGCGTAAAATGTTTTTCCTCATGTCGCCTCTGGTTCTTTTGCCAATCACCTTAAATCTGGGCCCTCTGGTTATCGACCCTTCAGCCATTGGAGACAGTTTCTCTTCATTTACTCTTATCTAAACCCTTCATGATTTTAAACTTCAATCTGCTGTCACTTCTGTTTCCAGGCTACATGGCAATTGGCGGACGTCGATAAAACTTGACGAGTTCTTCTGTTGGTTCAGAAGCAGACTGCTTGTCTTATTTAAAGTGGAAAACCCAAGAAAGGAATGGGAAAGGAGTTGCATTTCTATAGCGCCTTTCACGACCACAGGACGTCCCAAAGCGTTTTACAGCCAATGAAGTACTTTTGAAGTGTAGTCGCTGTTGTAATGCAGGGAAACGCAGCAGCCAACTTGCGCACAGCAAGCTCCCACAAAAAGCAATGAGATAAATGACCAGATAATCTGTTTTGATGGTGTTGGCTGAGGGATCGATATTGCCCAAAACACTGGGAGAACACCTTTGCTCTTCTTCGAATAGGGCTGCGGGATCTTTTATGTCCAAATAGGCAAACAGAGGCTTGGTTTAACCGCTCACTGAAAAACAGCACATCCAAAACTGGAGCACTTCCTCAGAACATAAGAACATAAGAATTAGGAGCAGGAGTCGGCCATTCGGCCCCTCGAGTCTGTTCCGCCATTCAATAAGATCATGGCTGATCTTCTATCTCAACTCCACTTTCCCGCCCGATCTCCATACCCCTTGATTCCCTTAGTGTCCAAAAATCTATCGATCTCAGTCTTGAATCTACTCAAAGACTCAGCATCCACAGCCCTCTGGGGTAGAGAATTCCAAAGATTCACCACCCTCTGAGTGAAGAAATTTCTCCTCATCTCAGTTCTAAATGGCCGACCCCTTATCCTGAGACTGTGACCCCTGGTTCTAGACTTTCCCAGCCAGGGGAAACAGCCTCTCAGCATCTACCCTGTCAAGCCCTCTAAAAATTTTATATGTTTCAATAAGATCACCTCTCATTCTTCTAAACTCCAGAGAATATAGGCCCACTACACTGAAGTATCAGCCTGCATTAGATACTTAAGTCCTGAAGCATGGCACTTAGATAACGCAAAGGTTACTTCCACTTGTTAGCCCCAAGTCTGGATGTTGTCCAGGTCTTGCTGGCATGGGTTCCTTCATTTTCAGTGAAGTTGTGAGTGAAATTGAACACAGTAGAATCATCAGTGAACAGCCCCAGTCCTGACCTTATGACGGAGGGAAGGTTATTTCTATCTTCATAGCCTTGTGCTTATTTATCTGTGTGTGTGTCTGCACGTGTGTGTGTTTCCACATGTGTCTGTGTGAGCACGTGTGGACAGGTGTGAGGCTTGCAGCAAGTGTACGTTTGCCAACCCTCCAGGATTGCCCCTGGAGTCTCCAGGACTTAAAGACTACTCTCCAGGACCCTGCTGCGAGCAACACCCGGGAGAGAAATCATAGGGGCAATGGGCTGGAAATTGCGGTCGGAGGCTTGCCGCCCGCGTACCCCATCATAGGCCCCGGAAAATCTGGGCCAACAAAAAACATTGGGGGAAAAATTCAGCTGCTTGCGCCTCCCGTTAGCGCCTTAAGAGGGCGCTAATGGGGCGTAAAGCAGCTAACGCCCGGGCGCAGCGCCGCCCACGCCTCCCGAAAAATTCAGCGGGAGGTTAGCGGCGGCGCCAGCCGGTAGCGCCCTGTGGCGCTGCGCCGCCGGCGATGACGTCATCGCCGTGCGCAGCACCCCGCTCGCGCTCCAGCCGCGATCTTCAGTCGCGCCCCCTGATTTACCGCCAGACGCTATGTCCGACGGGTTCAGGGAGGCGTACGTGCGGCCGGGGCAGCGATATTTAAAGGGGAGGTGGCAGGCGGCCATTTTTGTTGCTGGCCGCCTGCCAGCACCTGCCCCCGTTGCTGTCCCCGGCCCCCGTGAAGCCCCCCCACCGTGAAGTGCCGGCTGCGCTCCAAGAGCCCGGCACTTCTCTTGAGTGCCGGGCTCTTTTGCCGGCACTCCCGATCCCTGGGGGCCCAGCTGGGCCCCGGTTCGCGCTGCGCAGGGTCCCTCCCCTTTAAGAAGGGGAGGAAGGCCTGCAATACCGCGGCACGTAGCGCCAGGATATTCCCTCGCAGCACCCCAAGAGGGATGCGGGGTGCTTCCAGTGGCGCCCCGCTTCCCTCTTGGGGCGCAACCACTGAAGTTCCGGCGCGGGGCCGCTAATTTTTTCGGGGCGCTAAAAGTCGCGCCCCGGCGAGGTTAGCGCCCCAAATGGGGCGCGACTCAATTTTTACCCCATTGTCTTTTAAAAAAAAATTCTCTTTGAACACTTTTGTTTACTAATTATAAAAATATCGGACATGGGGGGGGAGGTCTTTTCCCCCCCCCCCTTTGTTCCTGGGATGTGGGCGTCGCTGGCAAGACCAGCATTTATTGCCCATGCCTAATTGTCCTTGAGAAAGTGGTAGTGAGCCGCCTTCTTGAACCACTGCAGTCCGTGTGGTGTTTTACCTAGCGGCTTTGATACAACTGAGTGGCTCGCTGGGCCATTTCCGAGGGCAGGTTAAGAGTCAACCATGTTGCTGTGGGTCTGGAGTCAAATATAGGCCAGGCCGGGTAAGGACGGCAGGTTTCATTCTCTAAAGGGCATGAGTGAACCAGATGGCAATCCACTAGTTTCATGGTCACTATTACTGATACAGCTTTATTTTTAATTAACTGGCTTTAAGTTCCAACAGCTGCCAGTGGTGGGATGTGAACTCAGGTCCCTGGAATTTCTAGTCAAGTAACATAACCACTATGCTACCGTTCCCATATGTCTGTTTGAGCAATAGTCAAGAATCATCCAATCGGTCAATGAAGAGTCTATTCAATTTCCGATTGGCTGTGGGAAGGCGGGGCGCCGCGAGGGTTGACGTGTCCGGCGACCAATGGCGAGAGTGAGGGGGGGCGGGGCGATCGGAGGCAGGTGGTCATGTGACGTCACCTCCAGGAATATGTCCATCCAGCGTTGGCGACACTCAGCACGTGCCATGCATGTGTCTGTGAGGCGTGCATGCACATTTCTTTGCACACATGTGTGCCTGCAGCATTGGGTAAAATCCCTCGCCAGACACTGCACAACGTTTATAATCCAAGTCAGGTGCAAAGAGGTGATGAATTACATGGTGCCGTCATCGAATCCCTGCCTCCAGTTGCCTCTCCATGTGGGGGAGTTGCCTGCAGGAAAAGAGACCTTAAAACAGATTAAAAACCTCACATCTAATGACTTGTCAGGTCTGCGTTGTTGGCTCATCTTTCCTGACCTCATCTTCTGAAGCATCAGTGATGGTTTAATATTAAAATAAGTGATGATTACACTTTATCACACTCTGCAGGGAGTGGGTGGGAGTTTGCATTGGGAGGCAATTTCTGGTGTTTTCTAAGTGGCACATTGTTTTGATTTCTGTATCATTAAGACCCGGGACTTGTTGACTCTTTGAGAAGTGGTTAACTCTTTAAAGGACTCAACGTCATCTGCAACCTTCAAAATAGATGCAACTTCTCCCGACCTGGCCCCAAAGGATGGCCTGCAAAAAGGTCCAGCTGGTAAAGACACTGCCCACCGTGGTACATTGGCTCCCGGTCCGGCAACGCCTTGATTTTAAAATTCGCATCCTTGTTTTAAATCCCTCCATGGCCTCACCCTCTCCCTAGCTCTGTACCCTCCTCCAGCCCTACAACCCTCCGAGATCTCTGCTCTCCTCTAATTCTGGGCTCTTGCGCATCCATGATTTTCATCGCTCCACCATTGGCGGCCGTGACTTCAGCTGCCTGGGCCCTAAGCTCTGGAATTCCCTCCCTAAACCTCTCTGCCTCTCTCTCCTCCTTTAAGACGCTCCTTAAAACCTACCTTTCTGACCAAGCTTTTGATCGCCTGGCCTAATATCTCCTTATGTGGCTTGGTGTCAAATTCTGTTTGATAATGTTCCTGTGAAGCGCCTTGGGACATTTAATGATATTAAAGGCGCTGTATAAATGCAAGTTGTTGTTGTATCTGCGCTATCTGGATGGGGGTGAAAACGGCAAGGACCTCATTTATTGCCCATCCTTAGTTGCTTGAGAAGTACTGGGAGCCTCATCCTTCAACTGCTGTTTGGTAGGAAATATTAGGACTTTGACCCAGTGAAAATGAAGGAACGCTAGTGTATGACCAAATCAGAATGGTGCATGACTTGAAGGTATCACTTGAAGTCAGCTGTGGCTCAGTTGCTAGTGCTGTCACCTCTGAGTCAGAAGGGGTGGGTGTGTGTGTGTGGTTCAAACCCCACTCCAGACACTTAAGCCCAAACGTCTAGGCTGACACTCCCAGTGCAGTGCTGAGGGAGTGCTGCACTGTCGGAGATGCCGTCGTTTGGATGAGACATTAAACCGGGGCCCCGTTTGCTCTCTGAGGTGGACGTAAATGATCCCATGGCATCAATTTGAAGAAGCGCAGGGGAGTTATCCCCGGTGTCCTGGGGCCAATATTTATCCCTCAATCAACATCACTAAAATACAGATTAACTGGTCATTATCACATTGCTGTTTGTGGGAGCTTGCTGTGCGCAAATTGGCTGCAGCGTTTCCTACATTACAACAGTGACTGCACTTCAAAAAGTACTGCATTGGGATGTCCGGTGGTTGTGACAGGCGCTATATAAATGCAAGTTTCTTTCTTTCTATCACTTATGATGCTGCCTCTTGTCCCGCTTGCGTCTAATTGGCATAACATTAACTCGGGCTAATTAGGCCTGTCCGGGGGTGGTGTTTAAGTGTCTCCAGCTGATAGACTCACCGTTGATCCTTAATTGATCCCTGAACAATGGACCAGAAATGCAAGCAGGCTCCAAATTATCTGATAACTGTAGTTCATCGCAAGGCTTCAGAACCAGGATGAATCCCTCTGCTGATTCCAGACTATTTGATTCACACCATTTTCGGTTGGGGGATCATGGGTCAGGTCTGACTCACCTCTGATTCAGTCCCTTTATCACCGCATCGCCTAGCAACCTTGTTGTGCTAAGCCAAATATAGCACAGATGTGGAAGTTTTTTTCTCTCTCTCTCCCCCTCTTTGGGACTATTTTTCAGTTACGTGGGCTACACTACTCTCCGTTTGGAAAAAAAAAAATAGGAAATGATAAATAAATTAAAACACACACGGCGGTGACATTTACGAGCGGGGATTTGATAACAGCAGCCAATGATTTGATATCAAGCCAAAAACAATTGTGTTCTTGACAGGCTCATAATGTGAGCAGGTAAGACAGAGTGCAACGGGAAGCTGCAACATTGGCTATCCAGTGCCGCTCAGGCAGTGACACGCTGCGCTTTATGATTACAAACTTCAGAAACAAAATCGAAACAATAGTTTTAGAAAATCCGCACGATTAAATTTCACTTACAGAACGCCGGGACCCCAGCCAAAAGTGAGGTCGCCTTTTTTCCCAAAGTGCTGTCACACTTGCGCCTGTGGCCGAGAGGTTGGGCGCCACCGAATGTCGTGCTTGGGAGTAGAATGTGCCTTTGTGGGATGTGTTAACAAATGTCAAACTGCTGCAGTAGGAAATAACTACAGTCCTGGATAGACCCATTAATGGGTCTAATTCCTGATTTGTTGAATCCTAGTGCACATCCCCCAGATGCTCTATATTGTGGATTTAACTGCTGTTGAATTGAATCTAATTTAACTGCAATATCTTATTTCAAATCACCCAGAATTCAATCTAGTCAAATAGTCAAAAAACCCTGATAGATTGTCTTCGAAGTCGCATCAATAATACAACTTAACAATACACATCATATTTTTTGTTTTGGGGGAGGAGTTGGATTTTCATTTATGTGCTAATTAGGGTTGGGGTTAGGGTTGGGGTTAGGGTTGGGTTAAGGTTAGGGTTGGGGTTGGGGTTGGGTTTAGGGTTAGGTTTAGGGTTGGGGTTGGGGTACAGGGTTAGCGTTAGGGTTCGGGGGTAGGGTTAGTGTTGGGGTTGGGTTTAGGGTTGGGTTTAGGGTTAGGGTTGGGGTTAGGGTACAGGGTTAGTGTTAGGGTACAGGGTTAGCGTTAGGGTTGGGGGTTAGGGTTGGGGTTGGGGTTAGGATACAGGGTTAGCATTAGGGTTGGGGTTAGGGTACAGGGTTAGCGTTAGGGTACAGGGTTAGCGTTAGGGTACAGGGTTAGTGTTAGGGTACAGGGTTAGCGTTAGGGTACAGGGTTAGTGTTAGGGTACAGGGTTAGCGTTAGGGTTGGGGTTAGGGTTGGGGTTAGGGTACAGGGTTAGCGTTAGGGTACAGGGTTAGTGTTAGGGTACAGGGTAGGGTTGGGGTTGGGGTTAGGGTACAGGGTTAGTGTTAGGGTACAGGGTTAGTGTTAGGGTACAGGGTTAGTGTTAGGGTACAGGGTTAGTGTTAGGGTACAGGGTTAGCGTTAGGGTTGGGGGTTAGGGTTGGGGTTGGAGTCAGGGTACAGGGTTAGCATTAGGGTTGGGGTTGGGGTTAGGGTACAGGGTTAGCGTTAGGGTTAGGGTTAGCGTTAGGGTTGGGGTTGGGGTTGGGGTTAGGGTTAGGGTTAGCGTTAGGGTTGGGGTTGGGGTTGGGGTTAGTGGCCAAGAGCCGCCAAGAGGAGCCGACCTGGAGGTCGGCCAAAATAAAAAATGTCGGCACGGGGCGCAGCCGGCCCACCCCTTTAATTACCGCCCCACCAGCGGTGTGCGGCCCAGTTCACGACCCGGGAGACTGTCGCTGACATCGCCCACGGCAGCCTCACGGGGCACAGCCGAAGTTCGGCCAAGGGGTCGCGTCGCTCGGCGATTACGTCATTGCCGGCGGCGCCGCGGCCCAAGGCGCTACCGGCGGGGGCACGGCGCTATCGGCTAGCGCCTCAGTAGCGCCCCGCCGTAATTCTCAGCAGGCGCTATTAGTGCCCCCGCCCGGGCGATATGCCCTTTGCGTCCCGTTAGCGCTAATGGCGGGCGCAAAGGAGGCGAATTTCGCTCCCTTTATCTGCAACCATGTGCTTGTTTTTTTTTATCAACGGATTTACAATTTCATTAGACGAGGAAATCTTTACCCATGGTGAGATAGTTGGGCACTGGTGTTGACCTCAGCTAGAGCATTGTGTCCAGTTCTGGGCACGGCGTATTCGTAAGGAGATCAAAGCCTTGGAGAGAGTGCAGAGGAGATTTACTAGAATGGTACCAGGGATGAGGGACTTCAGTTAAGTGGAGAGACTGGAGAAGCTGGGATTGCTCTCCTCAGAGCTGGAGAAGGTTAAGAGGAGATGTAACAGAGGTGTTCAAAAGGATTTGATAGAGTAAATAAGGAGAAACTGTTTCCACTGGTGGGAGGGTCGGTAACCAGAGGACACCGATTTAAGATAATTGGCAAAAGAACCGGGGTTGGGGGGAAAGGGGGAGAAATGGCTTTTTTCAGCGAGTTGTTGTGATCTGGAATGCGCTGCCTGAAAGGGCGGTGGAAGCAGATTCAATAATAACTTTCAAAAGGGAATTGGATAAATACTTGAAAAGGAAAAAAAAATTGCAGGGCTGTGGGGAAAGAGCAAGAGGGGAGTGGGATTAATTGGATCGCTCTTTCAAAGAGCCGGCACAGGCACGATGGGCCGAATGGCCTCCTTCTGTGCTGTGAGATTCTAGGATTCTAAATATCTGGCGAGGTTCACGACAAAATAGCTCAGCATTGGCACTGAAGAAAGATAAATAGTTGGCACTTGAGAGGAATATGTACATATAGAGAGTGATATCCTTCCTGCATTGAGGTAATGAATACTTACATGCACATTAATGTACAATAATTTTGTGCATCAAGGCTAAAGAATCTTGCAAATTTAAGCTCGCCTGTCAAATTTCCTCTCCGACTGATCCATTTCAACACATGCTAATGTTCAGTTAGTGGGTTCATTGGATGGTTAAGAGCTTGTTAAGCACCAATTAAAGGTGAACATGCAAATATGCTCATGCCTTTCAGCCTAGCTTGCGTCAATGATACAAAAAGAAAATACTGCAGATGCTGGAAATCTGAAATAAAAACAGAAAAATGCTGGAGATACTCAGCAGGTCAGGCAGCATCTGTGAAGAGAGAAACAGAGTTAACGTTTCAGGTCGATGACCCTTCGTCAGAACTGGAAAAAAGCAGGAAATGGAACAGATTTTTAAGCAAGTTTAGGGGCTGGGAAATGGGGGGGGGGATGAAAGAACAAAAGGGAAGGTCCGTGATAGGATAGAAGGCAGGAGAAGGTAAAGAGACATTAAGAGATATTCACGGCAAAAGGAGATGGTAATGGGACAGGTTAAGAAACAAAGGATGGCTCTAGATGAAGTGTAAATTGCGCTGGCAGAATGAAAGACAGCTGCCATGTGGGAGAGAAGAACACAAACAAAAAGTGTGGATAAAATATATATATGATGTTGATTACAAAGGTGGCAGTTGTCGGTGAAGAGAGTCAGCGGAGATCCAGCAACATTGGGGTGGACTTTGACGCAACCGCTTCCACCAGGCGGGAGTTGAGGTGCCTCGGCACCAACCCGTCAGCAAGCTGCCCAGGGGCATTGGGAGCAGCCCGCTGATTGGAAGAGGCTGGTGGTGGGGCACTGAAAATCCAGCGGCTCCACCTCGGAGCCCGGTCAGGAGTCGCCAACCCTCCAGGATTGCCCTGGAGTCTCCAGGAATTCAGGGCTAATCTCCAGGACACGAGCTGTGAGCAAACCCGAGGCCCCATCTGCCCTCTCAGGTGGACGTAAAACATCCCATGGCACGATTTTGAAGGGGAGTCCTCGGCCAATATTTATCCCTCAAGCATCATCACTAGAACAGATAATCTGGTCATTATCTCATTGCTGTAGCTTTTTTTTTTATTTGTTCCTGGGATGTGGGCATTGCTGGCAAGGCCAGCATTTTATTGCCCATCCCTAATTGCACTTGAGAAGGTGGTGGTGAGCCACTAGCAATCAATGAGTATACTTCTTTATAGCAGTTTGGTACAACTGAGTGGCTTGCTTAACCATTTCAGAGGGTAGTGATAAGTCAACCACATTGCTGTGGGTCGAGAGTCACGTCAGCCAGACTGACCAAGCAAGGAGCTTAGTTGGGTTTTGTAACAACAATCCAATAGTTCCACGCTCACCATAACGCTAGCTTTTTATTCCAGATCTATTAGCTAACTGAATTTAAATTCCCTAGGTGCAGTGGTGGGATTTGAACTCATGCCTCATGGGCTATTAGTCCAGGCTTCTGGATTATTAGTCCAGTAACATAACCACTATGCTACCCTACCCTTTGTGCTTGCTGTGCACAAATTGGCTGCTGCTTTTCCTACATTGCAACAGTGACTACACTCCAAAAGTACTTCATTGGCTGTAAAGCGCTTTGGGATGGCTTGAGGTCGTGAAAGGTAAGGCGTTATATAAATAGAAACATAGAAGATAGGAGCAGGAGTAGGCCATTCGGCCCCTCGAGCCTGTTCCGCCATTTAATGAGATCATGGCTGATCATCCAAATTCTCTCCCCCATATCCCTTGATCCCTTTAGCCTTAAGAAATATATTTAACTCCTTCTTGAATATATTTAATGAATTGGCCTCAACTGCCTTCTGTGGTAGAGAATTCCACAGGTTCACCACTCTCTGGGTGAAGAAATTCCTCCTCATCTCAGTCCTAAATGGCTTACTCCTTATCCTTAGACTGTGACCCCTGGTTCTGGACTCCCCCGCCATCGGGAACATCCTTCCTGCATCCAGTCTGTCTAGTCCTGTTAGAATTTTATAAGTTTCAATTAGATCCCCTCTCATTCTTCGAAACTCTAGCGAATATAAGCCTAATCGACCCAATCTCTCTTCATACGTCATTCCTGCCATCCCAGGTATCAGTCTGGTGAATCTTCGCTGCACTCCCTCCATGGCAAGAACATCCTTCCTCAGATCAGACGACCAAAACTGCACACAATACTCAAGGTGTGGTCTCACCAAGGCCCTGTACAACTGCAGCAAGACATCCTTGCTCCTGTACTTGAATCCTCTTGCTATGAAGGCCAACATACCATTTGCCTTCTTAACCGTCTGCTGCACCTGCATGCTTACCTTCAGCGACTGGTGCACAAGGGCACCCACTTCTCCTTTTCCCAATCTATTGCCATTCAGATAATAATCTGTCTTCCTGTTTTTGCCACCAAAGTGGATAACCTCGCATTTATCCACATTATACTGCATCTGCCATGCATCTGCCCAATCACCCAACCTGTCCAAATCATACTGGAGTTTCTCTGCATCCTCCTCACAGCACACACGCCCACCCAGCTTTGTGTTGTCTGCAAACTTGGAGATATTACATCTAGTTCCCTCGTCTAGATCATTAATATATATTGTGAATAACTGGGGTCCTAGGACCGATCCCTGCGGTACCCCACTAGTCACTGCCTGCCACTCGGAAAAAGACCCGTTTATTCCAACTCTTTGCTTCCTGTCTGCCAACCAGTTCTCTATCCAAGTCAAGTCTTTCTTTCTAAGTGGTAGGTTGAAATGAGATGGTTGGCTGGTGTATCCAGTGCCCGCTTGTAGCAATGCAGGTGATTCAGAGCCCAGCTTGTTCTGGGTAGGGAAAGATATTCCCTTGGACAGCGCTTGGAGTCTCTTTGACGACAGAAGGCATTCTTGTGCGGCCATCTTGGATATGTCCGCTGGGTTCAGGTTGGGTGGATGGAGACAGTGGCAGGAATTCCACCCCTTCCGAACTCAGGAGGCTCCCCGACAATTCATGCGTTAGCACCCGGAGCACTGGCAAAGTATTTAAACGAGCTGACCTCGCTTGGTGGTCTGAGGTCAGGCCCTTGCTCTGTGTGTGCCTCGGCCGCCTGGTATGCAGCTATTGCATCATCAACCCGATGGAAGTCAGTTAAGAATGTGTCTTCAGAAAGAACATAGTTATTGTAGTTAACATATAAGGGAGTAAACTGTCTCTATTTTAATTCTCAACATCATGCACAGAAATAATAAAAATGTAATTGTGACTCAATGCATTTGAGATTTTGTGTGAATGCAGTCACAGTGACTTATACCGAGCGCACATCTTTACAGTTTTTTCTCCTGTAGTAATTGACAGCTCCCCAGGGCAGGTTATTATCTGCTGCTGAAATGCCTGCGCTTTGGATGAAAAGAGTGATAGCGTCGGCCTCAGTTTGTGATGCTTTGAGATAACATCACTGAAGGAAACATTCCAGCGCCAGACCCTGCCTGAGTCAGGATTGACGCTCCTTCTTCATGTTTAACTCAACAAGGCACGCAGACAGCAGTGACTCACTTCAGCAGAATACGTGAAACTAATCACCGGGCAAAAACCCAACTTCTGGTGGAGGCGCTGTCTCATGGTGGGGTGGCGGTTCTGCGGCCACCTCCTGCGGCCTCGTACCTCCCCCAACTGGTCAATCAGGCCACACAATAAATGCCGGCAGGCTACTACATTGCACTGGGCCAATCCTGTCCTCCTCGTCAGCCGTGGCTCAGTTGATAGCAATCTCACCTCTGAGTTAAGGCAGTCATGCCCCACTCCAGAAGGTGGGCATTTAATCGAGTGCAGTACTGAGGGAGTGCTGCACTGTTGGAGGGGCTGTCTTTCGGATGACTCCCTATTGGATTTATCGGTGACTATCTTATACTTATGGTACCTAGTTTTGAGCTCTGCCACAAGTGGAAACATTTCCTTTGCAGAGCCCAGCTGCGGCTCAGTGGATAGCGCTCTCGCCTCTCAGTCAGAAGGTGGTGGGTTCAAAGTCCCACTCCAGAGACTTGAGCACAAAAATCTAAGCTGACACTCCAGTGCGGTGCTGAGGGAGTGCTGCACTGTCAGAGGTGCTGTTTTCGGATGAGCGTTAAACCGAGGCCCCGTCTGCTCTCTCAGGTGGACGTAAAAGATCCCGTGGCACTATTTCAAAGGAGACCAGGCGAGTTATCCCCGGTGTCCTGGGCCAATATTTATCCCTCAATCAACATCACTAAAAACAGATTATCTGGTCATTATCACATTGCTGTTTGTGGGAGCTTGCTGTGTGCAAATTGGCTGCTACATTACAACAGTGACTATACTTCAAAAAAATATTTAATTGGCTCTAAAGCGCTTTGGGACATCCTGAGGTCCTGAAAGGTAGTCTATAAAATGCAGGCCTTTCTTTCTTTCTCTCTTCTACTTTATCAAACCCGTTTATAATCTTAAAGACCTCTATCGGATCTCCCCTCAGCCTTCTCTTTTCCATTGTGCATTGAAATACAGTCCATCACACGAGTGAGAAGCTAGTGATACAGTGTGCTATAAAATCTTAAACTTCAAATGGGCTCAACTCCTACTCTGGCTATTTTTAGCTCCCATTAATGCATTCTCCGAAACTTTCTGTGTGGGCTATTTCAACACGAATGCTTGCCCATTAATCTAAATGCTAATTTTAAGAAAAGCAATTTAATGGGCTCAAAAATAGAACGACAGGAAATGAAAACCACTAAGTAGCTTTCCTTAAACAGAAAATACAAATAAGTAGATTTATTTTCATAAGCATCTCCTGAATCCCCTTTCCATTCAGAGCAATAATCCTGAATCAACATTTAATAAATAAGCTTTCAGTGTGATGTCTCACAGTGCTGAATAGCTGACCTGTGGATAGAAGATACTGTGGGGCCAGGACCATCTCTTTCCTGACTCGACTACATATTGGATCGTCACATAAACCTGCTATTGAAGGAGGCCATTCGGCCCATTACAGGAACATAGGTAACAGGAGTTGGCCATTCAGTCCCTGGAGCCTGTTCCGCCATTCAATTAGATCACGGCTGATCTGTATCTTAACTCCATCCACCCACCTTGGTTCCGTAACCCTTAATACCCTTACCTAACTCAAATCTATCAACCTCAGTTTTGAAATTTTCAATTGACCCGCCCCCAGCCTCAACAGCTTTTTGGGGGAGAGAGTTCCAGATTTCCACCACCCTATGTGTGAGAAACTGTTTCCTAACATCACCCCTGAACGGCCCAGCTCTAAATTTAAGGTTATGCTCCCTTGTTCTGGAGAAATAGTTTCTCTCTCTCTACCCTATCCAGTCCTATAATCATCTTAAACACCTCAATTAGTTCACCCCTTAATCTTGTATAGGATTACACAGGATATACGGCACAGAAACAGGCCATTCGGCCCAACCAGTCCATGCCGACGTTTATGCTCCACTCGAGCCTCCTCCTGTCTTTCCTCATCTAAATCTATCAGCGTAACCCTCTATTCCCTTCTCCCTCATGTGCTTGTCCAGCCTCCCCTTAAATGCATCTATACTATTCGCTTCAACCACTCCCTGTGGTAGCGAGTTCCACATTCTCACCACTCTCTAGGTAAAGAAGTTTCTTCTGAATTCCCTATTGGATTTCTTGGTGACTATCTTATATTGATGGCATCTAGTTTTGTTCTTCCCCACAAGTGGAAACATTCTCTCTGTATCCACTCTATCAAAACCTTTCATAATATTAAAGACCTCTATTAGGTCATCCCTCAGCCTTCCCTTTTTAATACAAATTTAAGTTGTATAAGGCCAGATCTAGGTTAGATGTCAGGAGGAGGTTCTTTTCCCAGAGAATAGTGGACCTGGGGAACAGGCTGCCGTCTTGTGCGGTGGGCGCGGACTTGCTCAATTCCTTCAAGCGAGAGTTGGACTTGTTTCTGGCTGGGGTGGAGATTACCTCTTACAGAAGGTAGGTACTGCAGGGAATTCAGGGCCAGAGTGATCTCCTGGACTAGTTTTGATCGCCAAGATGGGTTGGAGAGGAATTGCCCAGATTTTTTTCTCAAATTGGCCTGGGATTTTTATCTGTTTTTTGCCTCTCCCAGGATGGTTTCGGATGGGATGGAGTGTGTATATTGTGATACACAAGGTATCGCAATTGTGTGGGACAGGCTCGATGGACCAGTGGGTCTTTACCTGTCCGTCATTGTTCGTATGTTCGTATCATCTGTTTTAGGTTTTGGTTGAGGGATAAATATTGGCCAGGGCACCGGGGTGAACTCCCCAACTATTCTTCGAATAGTGCCGTGGGATATTTTACATCCACCTAAGAGGGCAGACGGGGCCTCGGTACTGCGCTGGAGTGTTAGCCTGGATTCTGTGCTCAAGTCTCATAAAGCGGGGCTTGAACCCACAACCTTCTGGTTCAGAAGTGAGAGTGCTACCCACTGAGTCATGGCTGACAACAAAGTGAGGATAGGATTAGGCTTAAGAACATAAGAAATAGGAGCAGGAGTAGGCCATACGGCCCCTCGAGCCTGCTCCGCCATTCAATGCGATCATGGCTGATCATCCAAATTCAGTACCCTGTCCCTGCTTTCTCCCCATATCCCTTGATCCCCTTAGCCTCAAGATATATATCTAACTCCTTCTTGAATATATTTAATGAATTGGCCTCTACTGCCTTCTGTGGTAGAGAATTCCACAGGTTCACCACTCTCTGGGTGAAGAAATTCCTCCTCATCTCCGCTTACCCCTTATCCTTAGACTGTGACCCTGGTTCTGGACTCCCCCGCCATTGGGAACAGCCTTCCTGCATCTAGTCTGTCTAGTCCTGTTAGAATTTTATAAGTTTCAATTAGATCCCCTCTCATTCTTCGAAACTCTAGCGAATATAAGCCTAATCGACCCAATCCCTCTTCGTACGTCATTCCTGCCATCCCAGGTATCAGTCAGGTGAATCTTTGCTGCACTCTCTCCATGGCAAGAACATCCTTCCTCAGATAAGGCGACCAAAACTGCACACAATACTCAAGGTGTGGTCTCACCAAAGCCCTGTACAACTGCAGCAAGACATCCTTGCTCCTGTACTCGAATCCTCTCGCTATGAAGGCCAACATACCATTTGCCTTCTTAACCACCTGCTGCACCTGCATGCTTACCTTCAGCGACTGGTGCACAAGGATACCCAGGTCTCGTTGCACTTCCCCTTTTCCCAATCTATTGCCGTTCAGATAATAATCTGCCTTCCTGTTTTTGCCACCAAAGTGGATAACCTCGCATTTATCCACATTATACTGCATCTGCCATGCATCTGCCCAATCACCCAACCTGTCCAAATCATACTGGAGTTTCTCTGCATCCTCCTCACAGCACACATGCCCACCCAGCTTTGTGTCGTCTGCAAACTTGGAGATAGTACATCTAGTTCCCTCGTCTAGATCATTGATATATATTGTGAATAACTGGGGTCCGAGCACCGATCCCTGCCTGCCACTCGGAAAAAGGCCTGTTTATTCCAACTCTTTGCTTCCTGTCTGCCAACCAGTTTTCTATCCAAGTCAGTACCTTACCCCCAATCCCATGTGCTTTAACTTTGCACGCTAATCTCTTATGCGGGACCTTATCGAAAGCCTTCTGAAAGTCCAAATACACCACATCCACTGGTTCTCCCTTATCTATTCTACCAGTTACATCCTCAAAAAATTCCAGTAGATTAGTCAAGCATGATTTACCTTTTGTAAATCCATGTTGACTTTGTCCGATCCTGTCACTGTTTTCCAAGTGCTCTGCTATTACATCTTTTATAATGGACTCTAGCATTTTCCCCACTACCGATGTCAGGCTTACCAGTCTATAATTCCCCATTTTCTCTCTACCACCTTTTTTAAATAGTGGGGTTACATTAGCTACCCTCCAATCCATGGGAACTGTTCCAGAGTCTACAGAATTTTGGAAGATGACCAGCAATGCATCTACTATTTCTAGGGCCACTTCCTTAAGTACCCTAGAATGTAGATTATCAGGCCCTGGGGATTTAGCAGCCTTCAATCCCGTCAATTTCCCTACACCATTTCCCTACAAATACTGATTTCATTCAGTTCCTCCCTCTCATTAGACCCTATGTTCCCCGACATCTCTGGGAGTTTATTTGTGTCCTCCTTTGTGAAGACAGAACCAAAGTATGTATTTAATTGGTCTGCCATTTCTTTGTTCCCCATTATAAATCCTCCTGATTCTGACTGCAAGGGACCTACGCTTGACTTCACCAATCTTTTTCTCTTCACATAGAAGCTTTCACAGTCAGTTTTTATGTTCCCTGCAAGCTTACTCTCATATTCTATTTTCCCCCTCTTAATTAATCCCTTTGTCCTCCTTTGCTGAATCCTAAACTGTTCCCAATCCTCAGGTTTGCTGCTTTTTCTGGCCAATTTATATGTCCTCTCCTTGGATCTTATGCTATCCCTAATTTCCCTTGTTAGCCACGGTTGAGTCACCTTTTTTGTTTTATTTTTATGCCAAACAGGGATGAACAAATTCTGTAGTTCATCCAAGCGATCTTTAAATGTTTGCCATTGCCTATCCACCGTCAACCCTTTAAGTAACATTCCCCAATCCATCCTTGCCAACTCGCACCTCATACCATCGTAGTTTCCTTTATTTAAATTCAGTACCCTAGTCTCTGAGTCAACTACTACTTCACTCTCCATCTTAATGAAGAATTCTATCATATTATGATCGCTCCTCCCCAAGTGGCCTCGTACAACAAGATTGCTAATTAATCCTTTCTCATTACATAATACCCAGTCTAAGATGGCCTGATCTCTAGTTGGTTCCTTGACATATTAGTCCAGGAAACCATCCCGTATACACTCTAGGAATTCCTCTTCCACAGTATTGTTACTAATTTGGTTAGCCCAATCTATATGTAGATTAAAGTCACCCATGATAACTGCTGTGCCCTTATTGCACGCATCTCTAATTTCCCGTTTAATGCCATCCCCAACCTCAGCATTACTGTTTGGGGGTCTGTATACAACTCCCACTAACATTTTCTGCCCCTTGGTATTTCTCAGCTCTACCCATACAGATTCCACATCATCAGAGCTAATATCCTTCCTTACTATTGTGTTAATCTCCTCTTTAACCAGCAATGCTACCCCACCTCCTTTTCCTTTTTGCCTGTCCTTCCTGAATATTGAATACCCCTGGATGTTGAATTCCCAGCCTTGGTCACCCTGGAGCCATGTCTCCGTAATCCCAATTATATCATATCCGTTTACATCTATTTGCGCAGCTAATTCATCCACCTTATTACGAATGCTCCTCGCATTAAGACACAAAGCCTTCAGGCTTGTTTTTTTAACACTCTTAGACCTTTTAGAATTATTGTTTACTGTGGCCATGTTTGATTTACACCCTTGATTTTTCTGACTTCCACTTTTGCTTTTCTCCTTCCTGTCTTTTGCATCTATCCTTGCTTCCCTTTCCTCTGTCTCCCTGCACAGGTTCCCAACATCCTGCCATTTTAGTTTAAACCCTCCCCAACAGCACTAGCAAACACTCCCCCTAGGACATCGGTCCTGGTCCTGCCCAGGTGCAAACCGTCCAGTTTGTACTGGTCCCACCTCCCCCAGAACCGGTTCCAATGTCCCAGGAATTTGAATCCCTCCCCCTTGCACCATTCTTCTAGCCACGTATTCATCTGAAATATCCTTCTATTTCTACTCTGACTAGTACGTGGCACTGGTAGCAATCCTGAGATTACTACCTTTGAGGTCCTATTTTTAAATTTACCTCCTAACTCCCTATATTCAGCTTTTAGGACCTCATCCTGTTTTTTACCTATATCGTTGGTACCTATATGCACCACGACAACTGGCTGTTCACCCTCCCCCTCCAGAATGCCCAACTCCAGTTTCGGGCCCGATCCCCATATCACTTGATTCTCCTAGGGGGAGAAATTCAGTATCGCCCCGTTTGGGGTGCTAACTTTTGAAAGCTGGGAAACTTAGCGCTAACCAGGCGCTAATGATTCCCAGCTTTTTCAAATTTCGGTGTTTGCCCTCCAGGAAGGAAGTGCAGCGCTAAATTAAGCGCTCCACTTCCTTCCTGGCGCGCTAAAGGAGGCAGGCGGGGCGTTAGTGGTGCAGCGCTGCACAATGTCCCGGGCAGCGCTGCCGTGATCCGAGGCTCCTTCTCTCCCTTAAAGGGAAGGGCCCTCGCTGCAGGCTCTGCATTGGGACCAGTGAGCTGGTCCCCGACGGCGGCCGCGATCCTGCCCGATCAGTCCCGTGCACTCCAGCAGAGCGCCGGGCTGATCGATCGCGGCCCAGGAGCAATGGAAAAAAATCACTTGAAGCGTTGTTGAAACTTTTCTCCGACCCGCGCCAACATCCCCTTTTATTTGCGCCTCCAAAGTTCCCGGCCTCCCGAACAACGCCTCCTGCAGCTGTCGGTGTTGTCGCCCGGCGATGCTGCAGGGGGCGGCACCGAAGTTGGGGTCCGGGGCGCTACCGGGGCGATGCGCACGGCAATGACGTCACGATCTCCGGGCGCAGGAGAACGTGGTGCTAGTACCTACCGCCACTGCAAACCTCCACATCAATTTTGCAGGCGTCGGTACTATCGCCGCGCCCGGTCGCAAAGCTGGTAGCGCCCCATTAGTGCCCCCGGAGGTGTTAACGTGAGGCGCTAAGGTACCGAATTTCTCCCCCCTAGAGTCCAAAAAATCTGTCTATCTCAGCCTTGAATATACTCAACAATTCAGCATCTGCAGCCCGTTGCGGTCAAGAATTCCAAAGATTCTCAACCCTCTGAGTGAAGAAATTCTTCCTCATCTGAGTCTGAAATGGCCGACCCCTTATCCTGAGACTGTGACCCGTAGTTCTAGACACTCCAGCCAGGGGAAACAACCTCTCAGCATCTACCCTGTCAATCCCCTTCAGAATCATGTATGTTTCAATGAGATCACCTCTCATTCTTCTGAACTCCAGAGAGAGTATAGGCCCAATCTACTCAATCTCTCATCACAAGACAACCCTCTCATCCCAGGGATCAATCTAGTGAACCTTCGTTGCACCGCCTCTAAGGCAAGTATGTCCTTCCTCAGATAAGGAGACCGAAACTGTGTGCAGTACTCCAGGTGTGGTCTCACCAAAGCCCTGTACAATTCTAGCAAGACTTCCTTACTCTTGTACGCCAACCCCCTTGCAATAAAGCCCAACATGCCATTTGCCTTCCTAATTGGTTGCTGTACCTGCATGCTAACTCTTTGTGTTCCCTGTACAAGACCACCTAAATCTCTCTAAACACCGATAGTTTCTAACCATTTAAAAAATATTCTGTTTTCCTATTCTTCATACCAAAGTGAATAACCTTTCCCCACATTATACTCCACCTGCCACCTTATTGCCCACTTACTTGACCTACCTATATCCCTTTGCAGGCTCTTTTTTTCCTCTTCACAGCTTACTTTCCCTCCTAGCTTTGTATCGTTAGCAAACTTGGATACATTACACCCAGTCTCTTCATCTAAGTCATTAATATAGATTGTGAATAGCTGAGGCCCAAGCACTGATCCTTGCGGCACCCCACTAGTTACAGCCTGCCAACCAGAAAATGACCCGTTTATCCCTACTCTTTGTTTTCTGTCCATTAACCAATCCTCTATCCATGCTTGGCTGTGAATTGGCCAAAAGTCAAATAGCCTACTGTCTCGGCTCCTACAGGGCTGTACATTCCTTCCCCCCAGGTCGAACAGTCTCCCATATGAAGAATGACCACTTGGGCAAGGTACCAGTGCATTGCGGAGACCCGTGGAACCCCACGCCAGCACGAGACCCAAATTTCAGCTGAGAAAAGGGAAGAGGATTGGAATTTCTTTTCAAAGACTTTGCCATTATATTATATTAAATTAAAATTGGATATAAGAAAAGGTTTAAATAGAAACTGAAGAAGCCCTTTGGCTCTCTGAGGGTTAAGGTTAAGCACTGGGTTTATACAGTGTGGCTTTAATCAGCTGTGGTTAAGTCCCTTGTGTATCAGTGGTAATGTTAAAGGCGCCTTATGTTAAAGTGGGTCAATTAAATTCTAAAGATGCTTGAATCAACTTCTACCCAGTGTCAATACCCTAATCACTCCTTCGCTTTGCAAACTAATTACGGTAGAGCTTTACTTTGAAGGAAACAGAAGATTTTATTGACTGTTTATTCTCGTTGGATGAATTCATTTCGCGGGAATTTTCTATATTGGGTGGGGTGCAGGGTGGTAAAGGAGAGAGTTGTGAAGGTTAAATGAATGAGCTACCATTGAAAAATACAAGGTTCCAGTCTATCAAAGTAAAACTCAAGGCTCCACTTAACTTACATTGAATGACATGAAATGTACAGCACAGAAACAGGCCATTCGGCCCAACTGGTCCGTGCCGGTGTTTATGCTCCACACGAGCCTCCTCCCACCCCTCTTCATCTCACCCCATCAATATATCCTTCTATTCCTTTCTCCCTCGTCTATTTATATAGCCTCCCCTTAAATGCCTCTATGCTATTCTCCTCAAATTATATCAGAAGATCATTATTCAGGATCCATTTTAGTACGTAGAGCAAAATACCCGGAAAGTGTTTTCTTGGTCTGTAGGCTGCAGTTATACTGCCACTTTAGTGTAGCTGCAAAGTGGGTCGTAGTATAACTCTGTAGCTCATTAAAGTGGGAGAAGTGAAAGGGGGGTGGGTGGCGGTTCAAATCCGTTTTTCCCAATTTGCAGGCAGCATTATAACAAAAGAACATAAGAAATAAGAGCAGGAGTCGGCCATTCGGCCCCTCGAGCCTGCTCCGCCATTCAATAAGATCATGGCTGATCTTCTATCTCATCTCCACTTTCCTGCACTATCCCCATATCCCTTGATTCCCTTAATATTCAACAATCTATCGATCTGTCTTGAATATACTCAACGACTGAGCCTCCACAGCCCTCTGGGGTAGAGAATTCCAAAGATTCACCACCCTCCGAGTGAAGAAATTTCTCCTCATCCAAGTCCTAAATGGCCGACCCCTTATTCTGAGACTGTGACCCCTGGTTCTAGACTCCCCAGCCAGGGGAAACATCCTCCCTGCATCTACCCTGTCCTCTGGCTAGCTGGTGTTCAGTTTTACAACAGAGCGTCAGATGGATGGCCAGTACTACAGCTGGGGAATAAAATATATTGACAGCGCTGTGTTTGTTAGATCTAAAGTCCGATACCTTCGACAAACAAACACCTTCAATTTCAGTGCTGGTGAAACTTGGCACGTGAAATGTTGTCATTGTTATTTATTTTGTAGTGTGTTCAGGGTGGTTGAATCTCGTATTTTATTCCGGCACAGACACGATGGGCCGAATGGCCTATTTCTGTGCTGTAAACTTCTTGATTCTAAATGTGTGTAAAGGTGAAAATAAGAACAGCAGAAAAAGGGTTAACTGAAATGAGGTAATTCTTGGAAGGATTGTATCAGTATTCAAGTAAAGAAGGAAATCTCGATAATTATCGACAGCAGAAGCCAGTAAGCTTCTAGAGACCTTAATGCAGGATAAAATTAATACTCCCTTTGAAAGTCTTGAGTTGATTAAGGACAGTCAGGATAGATTTCCAAAAGGCAAATGGTGTCTGAAAAATTTAATAGAGATCTTTGAAGAAATAAAAAAATACTTGCATTTATATAATCCCTTTTACCACCTCAGGATGTCCCAAAGCACTTTACAGCCAATGATGGCAGCCAGTTTACACACAGCATGATCCCACACACAGCAATGAGATCATGACCAGATAATCTGTATTTTAGCGATGTTGGTGAAGGGATAAATATTGGCCCCAGGACACCAAGGAGAACGCCCCTGCTCTTCTTCGAAATAGTGCCACGGGATCTTTTACGTCCACCTCAGAGTGCAGGCGGGGCTTCGGATTAACATTTCTTCCGAAAGACGGCACCTCCGACAGTGCAGCACTCCCTCAGCACTGCACTCAGAGAGTCAGCCTGGATTATGCACTCAAGTCTCTGGAGTGGGACTTTGAACCCACAACTGTCTGACTCAGGAGTGAGAGAGCTACCCACTGAGCCACGGCTGACACTGGGGGGTGCGGAGGGGTGGGGGGGTGACAGAATATAGAATAACTGGGGTCAGCTTCCCCTGTTCCTGCGCCTGACTGTATTGGATCATCTTTGCCGGGAATTTCCTCGGAGCTCGCCCCACTCTTCCGCCACAACTTTGGCGGAAACAATGGCCCAGAAATTCTGATCGCAGGCCTCCCGCGGGCGGAGGGCTGCGATCTGGAAAAATCTGCGCCCTGACCTGAGGGCTCCCGGGAGGCGCAGAGTTCCGCTGCTGGGCCTCTCCAAGCTGCCGGTGCGCAGGGCCCAGGTATCCCAGGGGCACAGGTAGTTCGCAGCATCCCTGGGATCACGTGGGCCATGGGGAGCCAATCACAGAATGGAATCTCCCTTCATACATTTGACAGGAAGACCTGTCAAATATATGAATGGAGATCACCCCCAAAACATAGTAAAACTTCAAATAATTTTTTTTTTAAAATCACATTTTTAAAATGACTTGAAATTACATAAATTAACTATTTTAAACAAAAATTTTAATTTTTGAAAAAATAATTAAAGTTTTTAAAGTATTTTTAAATGATAAATCAGTGGAAATTTAAAAAAAAACTTTTTTCAACTCTTATCCTGGTAAAAGCAGACCTTACGCCTGCTTTTACCAGGCGTAAGAATTGTAAGTGTTTTCTGCGGGCGGAGGGTCTCCAAAAAGCAGAACTCTCCGCCCGCAGAGGCCCTGCTCCCGGGCAGCCGGAGGATCTGTTAAGAGCTTTCTTGACAGATCGGAAATGCCGGTTTCTAGTGCATGCGCAGCGCATGCCTGAAACCGGCATTTGCGATGTCCCTATGGGTGTGTACACAGCGCGTACACGCCCGTAGGGATCGGAATATCCGGCCCAACGTTTTGGCGCCCAAGCGGGGCTTCTGCTGAAGTCACGGCACGCGGAGCTGGTGGTGGCGCCCCGAGGAAATTCACCTCCCTAATCTCAGGGAATTTAAATCAATGGACGGGAAATCGGGCGGGTGTCGTTAGAGGCGCGAGATTTCTACAACCGGCCTAAATTTCCTCTGCGCTGCTCAGCACTCACGCGATGCAGTATACCCAGATGCAAGAATGAAAGACTTGTATTTATATAGCGCCTTTCACAACCTCAGGACGTCCCAAAGTGCTTTACAGCCGATGAAGTACTTTTTGAAGTGTAATCACCGTTGCAATGTAGAAAACGCGGCAGCCAATTTGCGCACAGCAAGCTCCCACAAACAGCAATGAGATAATGAGCAGATAACCTGTTTTAGGTGTCGGTTGAGGGATAAATATTGGCCAGGACACCGGGGAGAACTCCCCCTGCTCTTCTTTGACTAGTGCCGTGGAATCTTTTATGTCCACCTGAGAGGGCAGACGGGACCTCGGTTTAACGTCTCATCCGAAAGACGGCACCTCCGACAGTGCAGCACTCCCTCAGCACTGCACTGGAGCGTCAGCCTGGATTAGGTGCTCAAGTCCCCGGAGTGGGGTTTAAACCCACGGCTTTCTGATTCCGAGTGTAGAGTGCTATTAAATGAGCCACGGCTGACACCTAGAGGAAGTTATGTCCCGTGGAATGCTACAACACTGAAACGGAATTGGAGCCCCTGTGCTGTTCTCATGCAGGAACCACCTCGCCTAGTCCCACTCTCCTGCTCATTTCCCTTTAATATTCCCCATCAGACCATCTCAAAGCTCTTCACATAAAATGAATTCAGACAGTTTTTCTGCAGACCATAAGATCTCACAAACAGCAACACGATGAATAAGCAGTAAATCCATGCTTGGGGATGTTGATCAAGACACCGGGAGAAATTCTCCGCTCTTCTTTCAGAGATGCGGTGGGGCACCGTACCTGCCCCGCCACCACTGGAACAAGCTGACGCAGCCTTGCCGTAACCCCTCCGACAATGAGGCAGAACTGCACGGGAGTGTCAGTCTTGATTATATGCAGTTCGGGTTTAAACCCACAACCTTCAGACTCGGAGGCGCGAGTCCCACCAACTGATCCGTGCCTAAGGTACCCTTATGTTTAAGAATGGCAGTATCGTACACTTTGATGTGAAAGAACTGCAGGGGTTTCACTTACTTAGAATTACACAGAATATACGGCACAGAAACAGGCCATTCAGCCCAACCAGTCCATGCCGGCATTTATGCTCCACTTGAGCCTTCTCCCATCTTTCCTCATCTAACTCTATCAGCATAACCCTCTATCCACTTCTCCCTCATGTGTTTATCTAGCTTCCCCTTAATTGCATCTGTACTGTTTGCCTCAACTACTCCCTGTGGTAGCAAGTTCCACATTCTCACCTCTCTCTGGGTAAAGAAGTTTCTCCTGAATTCCCTATTTGATTGGTGACTATCTTATATCGATGGCCTCTAGTTTTGCTCTTCCCCCCACAGACTCTCTCTGTGTCTACTCTATCAAAACCTCTCGGAATTTTAAAGACCTCTATTAGGTCAGCCTTTTCATCATTTCCTCTGATCGGTCGCTGCTTAAAACATTTGCGAATCCATTTCTACACCATTTTAGCGCAGTTGTTAACCTGTTACAAATAAATTTTAAAGGAATTTCTGCCTGAACTCATTCAGCAGAGCAAACAAACCCTCCGAGGAGTCCTTCTCCCCAGCAGGGCATTCTACAGTATCATCCATAGAGGTCACTATAACCATTGCTTCACCTTGTTAAAGACTAATATCGCACTGTGTGTAAGAGATAACTGCTGTCTTTGAATTACATGGGCAGGATTAACAGATGCAAAGAAGCTTTGTACTCCTTCTGTATTAGCACGCGGGACAGCTTCACAGCGGGATCTTATAAAATCAGCTGTTCTGGCGTTAAATTATGTCGCAGTCTGTTATTTTTGCCTCTGATTAAATTAGATTGTTCCTCGTTTCCTTTTAGGTTCATCCCACAGAATGCTCCCTGGAAAATAGGATGACTGCGTGACCTCCTCCAAGTAGGATGTTTGCCAACCCACCAGGACTATCCTGGAGTCTCCAGGAATTAGATTCATCTCCCGGACACTGCTGGGATGCAACCCGGGAGAAACACTATAAGGGTTTTCTTTTAACATTTTCTTTAAACACTTTCATTTATTAACATTGGAGATGGGACAAAAGGCTGTTTAACTGGGCAGGTAGGAGGTCATGTGATGAAACCTCCAGGAATATGGCTACGCAAGCTGACAAGGCTTCTGACCCCTGGTACTTTTCCAAGATTAATTTACCCTTAGGATTTCTTATTATGACAACTATGACGCTCCACGAATAATGTACATGAGAATATTTAGAAATATGAAAAGGCCATTTGGCCGAGGGATTTTTCCTGTTTTGGGATGGGGTTCACGCCTCACAATGCAGTGGTCCTGAAATTCTTGGGTTGTGTAGGAGCGCAAGAGAACCTGATGATGACACTGCAGACTCGGCCCACGAAGAGCAGAGGCAGTGGTGATGGCAGCTCGCCAGCTGAGAGCCAACATTCGGCACAGCTTCACTGATGGGTAGAGGACTGTTTGGAGGTCTCAGCCCATCAAAGGTCGACCTTCTCGCACCAGGCTCTCAGTGGTTTATCCAAACTTCTCATCCGAAAGACTGTGCAGCGCTCCCTCAGGTCCGGGAGCAGCAGCCTGGATTTTTTGTGCTGCCAGTCTCTGGATCGGGACTTGAATCACAACTTTTCTGACTCAGAGGTTAGAGGCACTGCCCACTGAGCCACGGCTGACATCACATGCACAGTCTCCGGAGGGGAAAAATACCCAGTACGGGTGTGCTTGAGTGGCATTCTGTTTTTTCATCTTATCAGGGAAGGGGGTGGCTGGTGATGAGATTGAAGAATACACAGAAACATTAAAAGACAAAAGGTATACGGTCTCACAAACATCCCCAACCACCAGGCCAGAGTGAAAGCTAATTAGAGACTTTGCTTCCTCTTCTTGTGGTTAGATGCCAGATGTTGGCGCGCCCTCCCTCTAGTAGCTTGGCATTCTTTGGTCTTGTGTGCTGTCTTCTGCGGGAAGAATGCATGGTGTTAATAGCTGCTGAAGTCTCCAGGTCCTGTAGTCACAAGCAGTCAGGATTCGTGCAACGAATGGTAGTAATGGTAGATATAAGGGAGCAAGGACCTAGGTGTGTAGCATGCAATACAGGAGAGAGGGTACGGTAGCACCGTGGTTATGTTACTGGACTAGTAATCCAGAGGCCTGGGCTAATGATCTGGAGTGTGTGAGTTCATAATCTCCACCACGGCAGCTGGGGAATTTCAATTCAGTGAATTAAATAAATCTGGAATTAAAATGCTAGTGTCAGTAATGGTGACCAGGAAACTACCAGATTGTCGTAAAAACCCATCTGGTTCTCTGATGTCCTTTAGGGAAGGAAACCTGCTGTCCTTACCCGGTCTGGCCTCTATGTGACTCCATGTCCACAGCAATGTGGTTGACTCTTAACTGCCCTCTGAAATGGCCGAGCGAGACACTCACCAAACCGCTACGACAAAGTCAGCTCTGCGGGAGTACCTTCACTACACGGACTGCAGCGGTTCAAGAAGGTGAGACCACACCTTGAATATTGTGTGCAGTTTTAGTTGCCTTATCTGAGGAAGGATGTTCTTGCCATGGAGGGAGTGCAGCGAAGATTCACCAGACTGATACCTGGGATGGCAGGAATGACGTATGAAGAGAGATTGGGACGATTAGGCTTGTATTCGCTAGAGTTTAGAAGAATGAGAGGGGATCTCATTGAAACTTATAAAATTCTAACAGGACTAGACAGACTAGATGCAGGAAGGATGTTCCTGATGGCGGGGGAGTCCAGAACCAGGGGGTCACAGTCTAAGGATAAGGAGTAAGCCATTTAGGACTGAGATGAGGAGGAATTTCTTCACCCAGAGAGTGGTGAACCTGTGGAATTCTCTACCACAGAAGGCAGTAGAGGCCAATTCATTAAATATATTCAAGAAGGAGTTAGATATATTTCTTAAGGCTAAAGGGATCAAGGAATATGGGGAGAAAGCAGGGACAGGGTACTGAATTTGGATGATCAGCCGTGATCTCATTAAATGGCGGAGCAGGCTCGAGGGGCCGAATGGCCTACTCCTACTCCTATCTTCTATGTTTCTCACCACCACCTTCTCAAGGACAATTAGGGGATGGGCAATAAATGCTGGCCTTGCCAACGACAGCCACATCCCGTGAACGAATAAATAAAAAAAATCACTGAACATAAGTGCTGCCAAGTGAATATACTTCTAGGATAAGGGACTAGGTGCCCATGAGATACCCGAAAGGGCATTGCTTGACTCTTGTTCTCGTGCTTGTGCTCCTCTATAATTTAGTTATCTGCCCTGTTATTCATCTGAAAACTCTTACCTTTGCTGAGGTAGTGAAGTCATTAACCTTCTTTTGACATTGCAAAGTCATCCTTGTGTTCAAATCCCTGCATGGCCTTGCCCCTCCCTATCTCTGTAACCTCATCCAGCCCATGTGCTAACTCGCACCAAGTCCCGCTCACCCATCACCCCTGTGCTCGCTGACCTACACTGGCGCCCGGTTAAGCAACGCCTCGATTTTAAAATTCTCATCCTTGTTTTCAAATCCCTCCATGGCCTCGCCCCTCCTTATCTCTGTAATCTCCTCCAGCCCTATAATCCCCCTAGACCTCTGCGCTCCACCTATTCTGGCCTTTTGAACATCCCCGATCTTAAATGCTCCACCATTGGTGGCTGTGCCTTCATCTGTCTCGGTCCTAAGCTCTGGAATTCCCTCTCTAAATCTCTCCGCCTCACCACTTCTCTTTCCTCCTTTAAGACGCTCCTTAAAACCTACCTCTTCGACCAAGCTTTTGGTCATCTGCCCTAATATCTCCTTATGTGGCTCGGTGTAAATTTTTTAAAATATATAACACTCCTGTGAAGCGCCTTGGGATGTTTTATTATGTTAAAGGTGCTATATAAATACAAGTTGTTGTTGTTATTGCAACCCTCTGAGAACTCTGCATAACACCAACTCTGGCCTCTCACGCATCCCCAATTTCCTTCGCCTCACCATTGGCGGCCGTGCCTTCAGCTGCCTGGGCCCTAAGCTCTGGAATTCCCTCCCTGAACCTCTCCGCCTCTCTCTCCTTTCCTCTTATCACCAAGCTTTTAGTCACCTGTCTGCTCCTTTGGCTTGGTGTCAATTTGTTTTGTCTGATTACGCTCCTGTGAGGCGCGTTGGGACGTTTTACTAGGTTAAATGCGCTATATAAATGCAAGTTGTTGTTCATGTTGCGAAAAGGGGTCTTTGGGGTTATGGAGGTCCCACTCACAGCCTCACTTCAAGGACACCCTCAAAGCCTCCTTGAAAAATTGCAACATCCCCACCGACACCTGGGAATCCCTGGCCCAAGACCGCACAAAGTGGAGGAGAAGCATCCGGGAAGGCGCCGAACACCTCGAGTCTCTTCGCCGGGAGCAAGCGGAAGCCAAGCGCAAACAGTGCAAGGAGCGCACGTCAACCCAAGCACCCCAACCACCGTCTGCCCCACCTGTGACAGAGACTGTAGGTCCCGCAATGAACTCATCAGTCACCTGCGAACTCATTTTTAGTGTGGAAGCAAGTCATCCTCGGTTCCGAGGAACTGCCTAAGAAGAAGAAGACTCACAGCCACCTCCTTCCCCATGGCCCGTGCTGCTGCATGTGATGGCCTCTTCCCTGGTACACCAACAACAGCATCCCTCCATTCTCTAACGTGGGCTAGCAGCACTTCCATATCCGCCGCTAAAAAGTTACCAGCTCACCCTGTGCATTCTTTATCTCCAGCCATTTCCGTCCCTCTTCCAGGAGCATTCTCAGTTTTATATCTGTGTAGAGCTCGTTAAATCGAGAACGTACGTTCTGCCCTCTTATCGAACTTTCTGGGCACCCCGGCATGTCTGCCCCACTGTTGGCAGCATAGCCAGAGCCAAGGAAGAGCAATAAGGCAGCAAGGTCAACATCAAAGACACTTCAACAAAATATACCAACCCCAGTAACAGATCCCCTCCCACTCTCGTGAATCCATCCTGTAAGGTGTCCTTTGAAATAAACACTCCTCTTTAATGAAACAAAGTTACCACTTGAAATAAATTCACTCTAACCCTGAGCCTAACCCTATCCTTTACCTCAAGTCAGCCCTAACCTTAACTCTAAATCAATCTTTACCCCAACCCTAAGCCCAGCTCCAAACCCAGGGTCAAACCCTAAAATCTCAGCCCAACTCTAACCCCAGGGTCAAACCCTAAATCTCAGCCCAACTCTAACCCCAGGGTCAAGTCCTAAATCTCAGCCTCACTCTAACCTCAGGGTCAAGTCCTAAATCTCAGCCCAAGTCTAACCCCAGGGTCAAACCCTAAAATCTCAGCCCAACTCTAACCCCAGGGTCAAGCCCCAAATCTCAGCCCAAGTCTAACCCCAGGGTCAAACCCTGAAATCTCAGCCCAACTTTAACCCCAAGGTCAAGTCCTAAATCTCAACCCAACTCTAACCCCAGGGTCAAACCCTAAATCTCAACCCAACTCTAACCCCAGGGTCAAACCCTAAATCTCAACCCAACTCTAACCCCAGGGTCAAACCCTAAATCTCAGTCCAACTCTAACCCCGGAGTCAAACCCTAAATCTCAACCCAACTCTAACCCCAGGGTCAAACCCTGAAATCTCAGCCCAACTTTAACCCCAAGGTCAAGTCCTAAATCTCAACCCAACTCTAACCCCAGGGTCAAACCCTAAATCTCAACCCAACTCTAACCCCAGGGTCAAACCCTAAATCTCAACCCAACTCTAACCCCAGGGTCAAACCCTAAATCTCAGTCCAACTCTAACCCCGGAGTCAAACCCTAAATCTCAACCCAACTCTAACCCCAGGGTCAAGTCCTAAATCTCAACCCAACTCTAACCCCAGGGTCAAACCTTAAATCTCAGTTCAACTCTAACCCCGGAGTCAAGCCCTAAATCTCAGTCCAACTCTAACCCCAGGGTCAAGCCCTAAATCTCAGCCCAATCCTAACCCTCAGTTGGGAAGATTTTATTCCAGGAGAAGAATTATCGAGCGACACTGCCAGCCACAAGATTGGGATGAAGGCCATTGGTGGGTGGCAAGAGGACTGGTGAGAGTGGTATCAGGCTGGCAGGAGCTGCAACAAGGCGGAACAATTCAACAGCAGAAAAGGTAGGTCAGGTGCAAAGCCTTCATCAGATGGCTCTGATAACAAGACATTAGCCCAGCTTTTCTCGCTACAAAAGCTCATTTTCCTGCTGCGTATTTCCAGCATTTTCAGTTTTTATCACAGATTCCCAAATCTGTTTATCAAATACAATCAAGTTGATTAAAGAAGTTTGCCGCCATATTGCGCAAAGGTCCTTGTTCTTTTGGAAGCATTTTTAGTGAAGGGCATCTCAGCTGTCAATCTTCTCTTCACCTACTTTGGCTGCTATGAAGCAGCAGGTGTGGATTCCCATCTGTGATTCCCTCAGTAAATTCCCAATCTCGGCTGCATCACCAGCAGGAGAAAGTGAGCCAGATGCTTCCTTCTTTCAAGGGAAGGGGATATTGGTCAGTGAATCACTAAGGTTCAGGGTATCTCCACAACCTTTTCAACAGAGACATAGGCCTCTCTAAGATGTACCAACAAATCAGCATCAAATCAGTGTTGAATTATGGAGTGGTTTTGAGCTGTGAATTCATACCCACCAGGAGCTGGATTGAGTGTCCCCAATCAATAAGGTGTCAGCTGTGACTCAGTGGGAAGCACTCTCGCCTCTGAGTCAGAAGGTTGTGAGTTCAAGTCTCACTCCAGGGACTTGAGCACAAAATCCAGGCTGACACTCCAGTGCAGTACTGAGGGAGTGCTGCACTGTCAGAGGTGCCGTCTTTTGGAGGAGACATTAAACCAAGACCCCGTCTGCTCTCTCAAGTAGATGTAAAAGATCCCATGGTACTATTCGAAGAAGAGCAGGGGAGTTCTCCCCGGTGTACTGGCCAATGTTTATCCCTCAACCAACATCACTAAAAACAGATTATCTGGTCATTATCACATTGCTGTTTGTGGGAGCTTGCTGTGCACAAATTGGCTGGCGTGTTTCCTACATTACAACAGTGACTCCACTTCAAAAGTACTTCATTGGCTGTAAAGCGCTTTGGGACGTCCTGAGGTCATGAAAGGCGCTGTATAAATGCAAGTCTTTCTTACTTTTCAATATGGAAAAGGTAAATCGGAAAATTACTCTAAATTAAATGGTGAGCTTAGAACAAGGGGACACAGGTTAAAACTAGTAAAAAGACAAACTTAGCACTGATATTGGGAAGTTCTTCATACAAAGAGTGATCAACACATGGAATGGACCTCCCAGATTGAGTAGTGGAGATGAAAACCCTGGAATCATTTAAGAAATAATTGGATGCTACAGGATTGATCTGGATCAATGAACTAAGATGGGTTGAATGACCTCCCTCATGTGTAATTATCTTGTGATCTTATGAGCTTTTTTCCGATAGAATCCTTCTAGCAAGAAGACAGAGGAGACTTCTACACTTCCCGTGGAAAAAACCTAGACTTCCATTACCTTTTTTTACGGCCTGATCAACCTGAGTTGCTGCCATCAATGTTCCGTGAACCTGTACCCCCAAATCCCTCTGCTCTTCCACATCATCAGGTTTCAGATCTGGCTCAGTGGGTAGCACTGTTCCCCTCCTGAGTCAGAAGGTTGTGGGTTCAAGCCCCCTTCTTGAGAGTTGAGCACATGATCCAGGCTGACGCTCCAGTGAAGTACTGAGGGAGTGCTGCACTGTTGGAGGTGCCGTCTTTTGGATGAGACATTAAACCCCGTCTGCCCTCTCAGGTGTATGTAAAAGATCCCACGGCACCATTTGAAGAAGAGCAGGGGAGTTCTCCCGGTGTCCTGGACCAATTTATCTCTCAACCAACATCACCAAAAATAGATTATCTGGTAATTTATCTCATTGCTGTTTGCGGGACCTTGCTGTGTACAAATGGGCTGTCGTATTTCCCTACATTACAACACTCGAAAAATATTTAATTGGCTGTGATGTGCTTTGGGACGTCCTGAGGTTATGAGAGGTGCTATATAAATGCCAGTTCTTTCTTTAGCCATTCAGTCTGGGCTGGAGTTGAACCTATGTCCAACAGGTAAAAGGATAATGTGCGAGTCAGTACCTCCAATGTTGTTTTTGTTGGATGCGCTATTCTCCCTGCTTCATAGCTCCGTGGAACATATTATTCAAAGGGTTAACCCATCTGTGAACTGTACTGCAAGGTCAGATCAGTTCACTACCTACTTAACTAATCTTCCTGTTAGTTTTGCAATCATTGCTAGAAATCGCCGTACACACTAAGATTGTTAGTATGTCATTAAAGGATTTTTTTTGGACTTGGACCTCATTCAACGAATTCTTCAGTACTCTTCTGACAACACACAGCCTTCATTAACACCACTTATTGGCATTTATTGATCAGATCAGTTGAAAAACACTTTGACGACTTTAGTGACATCAGCAAAATAAAATTTGAACCGAGTGATCTGGCAATAAATGGCCTTGCCTACCTTGGTCTTGATCGTTGACTGTTTGCCTACATAATAACAGCCACCAGTGTTCCACAAAGTATGCCATTGTGTGAGGAACTTTGAGATGTTTCAACAAAGTGATGAGGTGCTATATAAACATAAATAGTTCATGACCTCAACAAGTTTCCAATAACCCTCAGAAAATCACGGGTTGTCAACATCAAGAAATTCAGTCTATGGTGTGAAGGGACTCGAAGCTGACTCCAAAGCTCATCCTTGTTCTCTAATCTCTCCATGGCCTCGCCCCTCCCTATCTCTGTAAACTCCTCCAGCCCTACAACCCTCCGAGATCTCTGGCCTCCTCCAATTCTGGCCTCTTGCACATCCCCGATTTTGATCACTCTACCAGTGGTGGTCGTGCCTTCAGCTGCCATGGCCCTAAGCTCTGGAATTCCCTCTCTAAATCTCTCCACCTCTCTACTTCTCTCTCCTCCACTAAGACGTTCCTTAAAACTTACCTCTTTTACCAAGCTTATGGTCATCTATCCTAATATCTCCTTATGTGGTTGGGTGTCAAATTTTGTTTGATAATCGCTCCTGTGAAGCACCTTGAGACTTTTTTACTACGATAAAGGCGCTATATAAACGCAAGCTGTTGTTGTTGCTGCTGTTGTTGTTAAATAAGAATTATGTTATTCTCAGGATCTAGCTTGAGAAGCATGGGCTTATTCAGATTACAGGGCGCTGCTAATACATGTTATTGTGTTAGCCCAGGGCCCACAGAGAGGACTGAGGCTGCCTCCTCCATGTCACAGGGGGTTAGCCAGTCCAGAGACTTGAGCACATAATCCAGGCTGACACTCCCAGTGCAGTGCTGAGGGAGTGCTGCACTGTTGGAGGTGCCGTCTTTCGGATGAGACGTTAAACTGAGGCCCTATCTGCTCTCTCAGGTGGACGTAAGAGATCCCCACGGCCACTATTGGAAGAAGAGCAGGAGAGTTCTCCCCGGTGTCCTGGCCAATATTTATCCCTCAACCAACATCACTAAAAACAGTTAATCAGGTCATTATCACACTGTTGTTTGTGGGAGCTTGCTGTGCATAAGTTGGCTGCCACGTTTCCTACATTACAACAGTGACTCCACTTCAAAAAGTACTTCACTGGCTGTAAAACGCTTCGGGACAACCTGAGGTCATGAAAGTCGCTGTATAAATGATTGATTCGGGGCCCCGGGTTTTGTGTGCCTATAAGGCCGCCCCTGCCCACAGACACCCAGACTGCTCCTCAAGAAAGTGTAAATGGGATCACAAGTCAACTCAATATCCCCTCTTACAAGTTCCTCAAGGGGCACTGGCCCAATCCTGCAAGACCCCCTCATTACAAAGGCAGGAACCGTGATCTCCTGTAGCCGCACCAAGGAAAGTGTTGCCCACGTACACCGTCATTTTTGTTTCTCCTTTGAACTGAAAGGCTGCTGGTTTCTGTAATACGAGGCCTTGGTGAACAGGCCCAGAACCGTAGAGGAAACGGTATCTGACAGCAGAGTAGCGCACACTGGCGTTGGAGCAGTAGATATTTCGGAGCAGTACAGGTTATATTTAGGATGGAGGAGCTTGCGCACATGTGTCTGGCAGGATACAGGTCTTTCAATAGAAACCGTATAAATCACCGCCGCAAATGATGGTCTCGTCTCAAGTACATGTTGGGTTATATATATCAGCTGCACCTTGTTCAAATTCTTTTTGTGCGAAAGGTTTTGTGCTCATCCAGGTGAGTCGTACTAATGCTGGGAAATGGGACACGTCCCATTTTTGGACACCCACCCAGTCACTATCAAAGACTCCCAGGATAGATTCTAAGTCAAGCTCCCTCTTCTCCGCCCCAACGGCACGTCTTAGGCCCTACCCCAGAGCAGACCCCCCCCACCCCCCGCCTCGTATGAATGCAGTGCGATATTCTTCCATTGCTCACAACTACCGTCGTGCCATCTGAGTATGACTGCCAATTTTGTGCCAAATTAGTGTGGGGCATCTGAATGCTGTGGGCCCCACATTGAGTGGAAGACAGACAAGAGCTTTAACCCCATTATTCTGGACTGTATTTTAACCCAGGTCTTATAAATGAATCTATGCACCAGCAATGTTTTAATTACTGACTCTTGGTCCCTCAACACCTCAAATTTAAAATTCTCATCCACGTGTTTCAATCCTCCCATGGCTTTGCCCCTTCCTATCCCCGTAATCTTCTCCAGCCCTATAATCCCACTCGAACCGTCCGTTCCTCTTACACGGCCTCTTGTGTATCCCCCTCCCTTCACGCCATCATTGGAGGTCGTGCCTTCAGCCACCTAGGCCCCGGGCTCTGGAATTCCCTCCCTAAACCTCTCCGCCTCTCTCTGCTCCTCCTTAAAGACCCTCCTTAAAGCCTACATATTTCACCCTTCCTAATTACACAGAACTTACAGCACAGAAACAGGCCATTCGGCCCAACTGCTCCGTGCCAGCGTCTATGCTCCACACCAGCCTCCTCCCACCCCTCTTCATCTCACCCTATCAACATATCCTTCTATTCCTTTCTCCCTCATGTGTTTTTCTAGATTCTCCTTCAATGAATCTATACTGTTCGCCTCAACTACTCCTTGAGGTCGCGAGTTCTACATTCTAATCCCTCGTTCTTTGGCTCAGTGCCTGACCTCCTTCCACCTCTGTGATGCGCATTGGGAAATGTTTCCACATTAAAGGGTGCTATAGAAAAGCAAGTTGTTGCTGTTATATATAAATCACTTCAATTTACATTAGAGTATTGACCCCAGGAACCTTGTAAGCAAGTGCATGTTTTAATGAAAACATTTTATAGAGCTGGGCTAAAGTGACTTTCACACAATGTATTGACAACATTGGGCTGTATTTTATGATCTAATCAGGGTGTGCATGAAATGTGTGTGTGCGAGGTATACATAAGAAATTACGGTACAATGCACATACTGTAATTATAGAAACTCTCGTGCATGGCTATAAAGATACTGTATTCCTAAAATTCAGGGTCATTGAGGGTTGAGAATAGAAAGGTACGGTTTAGATTTCAGTTTAGATAAAGGCGCCATTACGCGAAGCTCAGGAAATCCTGTTCACTGTAAACACTGCTGATGAGGCCCCTCTTTATCTTCAAACTGTTCAGAATAAAAACACAGCACGTGGGAACATCTCCTCGCCTTGCCGTTCTCTCCCCTTCCCTCTCTCCGCTCCCGAAGGCAGCCACTGCTCCTAATTCTTAAGTTCTTATAGATAGACTTTTGGACTCTAGGGGAATCAAGAGATATGGGGATCGGGCGGGAAAGTGGAGTTGAGGTCGAAGATCAGCCATGTCTGTGTCTGTGTGTGTGTGTCTGGGTGTGTGTGTCTGTGTGTGTCTGTGTCTGTGTGTGTGTCTGGGTGTCTGTGTGTGTCTGTGTGTGTGTCTGGGTGTCTGTGTGTGTCTGTGTGTGTGTCTGGGTGTGTGTGTCCGGGTGTCTGTGTCTGGGTGTGTGTGTCTGGGTGTGCCCGGGGCTGAGGCAGGATTGGACTTGGCTACTCCCCCCATGTAGGGTGGGTGAGGACTATGAATGCAGACCCCAACACCCTCAGATGGGGAGAGGAGAAAATTGAGGGCGAGAGGGAGGCGGAATGAAACGTGTCTTGCGTCTGCAAACATTTGCTTCTTTAATGTGGCTCTGAAGATTTTCTTCAGTCAGTGTGGGATTTTTGATGATGTCCCGCTCAGAGTTACACCTGTCTCCGGGTGCAGGCCAGAACCTGCATTCTGTCTTAACATCCAAACTGTGCCCGTTGGCCAATGCATTCCACACACAGCTCAATCGCTTTTTTAATGTTATTCCAATTTATGAATGTTTATTTGGGGGGTGGGGGGGGAGTGTGGATTTTCTCTCTTGAGCTACCGCTTGTTAAAATCAGAAGATGAAATGCAAATAAAGAACAACAAAACCAACAACTTGTATTTATACAGCACCTTTAAAGTAGTAAAACGTCTCAAGGTGCTTCACAGGAGTGTTAGAAGACAAAAAATTTGACACCGAGCCACATAAGGAGAAATATGGGCAGGTGACCAAAAGCTTGGTCAAAGAAGTAGGTTTTAAGGAGCATCTTAAAGGAGGAAAGAGAGGTGGAGAGGTTTAGGGAGGGAATTCCAGAGCTTAGGGCCTAGGCAACAGAAGGCACGGCCACCAATGGTGGAGCGATTAAAATCGAGGATGCTCAAGAGGCCAGAATTGGAGGAGCGCAGAGATTTTGGGGGGTTGTAGGGCTGGCGGAGATTACAGAGATAAGGAGAGGGAGAGGCCATGGAGAGATTTGAAAACAAGGATGAGAATTTCAAAGTTGAGGCATTGCCGGACCAGGAGACAATGTAGGTCAGCGAGCACAGGGGTGAAGGGTGAGCGGGGCTCGGTGCGAGTTAGGACACGGGCAGCTGAGAACAAACGGAAAAACTTGCCGAGCGTCTACAGATAGAACTTGCCAGCTGAGGGCCTCAGTGATCGGAGCGTTGCAGTGAATGAAGCGTCAGCCCCTCCAGTAAGACCTGACTCTGGGAACATCAGAACAGGAGCTGGCCACTCAGCCCCTCGAGCCTGTTCCGCCATTCAATCAGATCATGGATGATCTGTATCGTAACTCCATCTACCTGCCTTGGTTCCGTATCCCTTAATTCCCTTACCTAACAAAAATCATGATGTGGAGATGCCGGTGTTGGACTGGGGTGGACAAATGTGAGAAGTCGCACAACACCAGGTTATAGTCCAACAGTTTTATTTGAAATCACGAGCTTTCGGAGCGGCTGCTCCTTCGTCAGGTGAAGTGAAGGAATACAAATCTATATATGTTTTGCCGATTCGTATTCCTTTACTTCACCTGACGAAGGAGCAGCAGCTCCGAAAGCTTGTGATTTCAAATAAAACTGTTGGACTATAACCTGGTGTTGTGCGACTTCTCACATCTAACAAAAATCGATCAATCTCGGTTTTGAAATTTTCAATTGACCCCCAGCATCAGCAGCTTTTTGGGGGAGTGAGTTCCAGATTTCCACCACCCTTTGTGTGAAGAAGTGCTTCCTGACATCACCCCTGAACGGCCCGGCTCTAATTTTAAGGCTATGCCCCCTTGTTCTGGACTCCCCCCCCCCCACCAGAGGAAATAGTTTCTCTCCATTTATCCTATCAAATCCTTTAATCATCTTAAACACCTCAATTGGATCACCTCTTAATCTTCTATAATCAAGGGAATACAAGCCCAGTCTGTGCAACCTGTTCTCATAATTTAACCCTTTTAGCCCCGGTATCATTCTGGTGAACCTGCGCTGCTCCCTCTCCTAGATCAGTATATCCTTCCTGAGGTGCGGGGCCCAGAACTGACTGCAGTACTCTAAATGGGGTCTAACCAGAGCTTTAGATAACTGTAACATAACTTCCAACCCTTTGTATTCCAGCCCTTTTTATATTAGCCTTTAAAATTAATTTTTGTACCAGTCCACTAGCTTTTAGAAGCTTCAGCCTCTTTAATAAGACCTGTCAGTGACTCTGGGAATAAGTTGGGAACATTTACAAAGTATTTACAGCACAGGAACAGGCCATTCGGCCCAACTGGTCCGTGCCGGTGTTTATGCTCCACACGAGCCTCCTCCCACCCCTCTTCATCTCACCCCATCAGCATATCTTTCTACAGAAGGAAAGTACTGCGGATGCTGGAAAGCTGAAATAAAAACAGAAAATGCTGGAAATACTCAGCAGGTCAGACAACATCTGTGGAGAGAGAAACAGTTAATGTTCCAGGTCAATGGCCTTTTATTCCTTTCTCCCTCATGTGTTTATCCAGCTTCCCCTTAAATGCATCTATACTATTTGCCTCAACCACTCCCTGTGGTAGTGAGTTCCACATTCTCACCACTCTCTGGGCAAAGAAGTTTGTCCTGAATTCCCCATTGGATTTATTAGTGACTGTCTTATATTGATGGCCCCTAGTTCTGGTCTCTCCCGCAAGTGGAAACATCTTCTCTATGTCTACCCTATCAAACCCCTTCATAATCTTAAAGACCTCTATCAGGTTACCACTCAGCCTTCTCATTCCTAGAGAAAAGAGCCCCAGCCCGTTCAATCTTTCCTGATGGGTAAAACCTCTCAGTTCTGGTATCATTTAAGGGAACACATAAAGCTTCCTACCTCTCGCCAATATTCATCATGTTTGTTTAATTCAGCCTCATGGGTTGATTTGGAGACTCAACCCTCTGGAGAATAGGCCTTGACGAAAGCCTTGATGGTGAAAACCTGGAGATTTAGGGGCTGCTTTGGGTTCCTGGATGTCCTGGGGCTAAATGGCCTCAGATATAATTTGAGGCGTATATCTGTGGTTCTGAGGTGTATCCCTCCCTTTCCTCTCAGAAGACTCCTTCCTCAAGCTCACCCTCACTAGCTTGGGATCACGGCAGTGAGTGGTTTATACTGGCGCGAAAGGGACTGAAGGTTGTGACAAACTCCTCCTTTATTCTGTTTGATAGAAAATATGCCAGAAAAGTAGGTAATCAGATTAGTAAACATGTAGTAAAAAAGAATGGGTGATGTTTAACAGCTCCAGACTGAGAGGGTGATTGTTCACAACTGAGGGAGTTGGAAGATCTGGGAGAGGGTAGCCCCACTCCTCTAAACACACACACACTGACACACTCCCAGACACTCCCAGACACACACACTGACACACTCCCAGACACACACACTGACACATTCCCATACCCACACCCAGACACACACACTGACACACACAGACACACACACTGACACACTCCCATACCCACACCCAGACACACACACAGACACACACCCAGACACACACACTGACACACACAGACACACACACTGACACACTCCCATACCCACACCCAGACACACACACTGACACACACAGACACACACCCAGACACACACACTGACACACTCCCATACCCACACCCAGACACACTCCCAGACACACACACTCCCAGACACACACACTGACACACTCCCATACCCACACCCAGACACACACACTCCCAGACACACACACACCCATACCTACTCCTCTACACATGCACACTCCCAGACACGTGCACATTCCCAGACACGCGCACATTCCCAGACACGCGCACATTCCCAGACACGCACACTGACACACACACCTATACCCACACACATCCAGACACACACACACACCCATACCCACACCCAGACACAGACACACACATGCACACTCTCAGACACAGGCACACTCCCAGACACACCCACACACCCAGACACACACACGCACACTCTCAGACACAGGCACACTCCCAGACACACACACACCCAGATACACACACACACACTCCCAGACACACACACGCACACTCTCAGACACAGGCACACTCCCAGACACACACACACCCAGACACACACACGCACACTCTCAGACACAGGCACACTCCCAGACACACCCACACACCCAGACACACACACGCACACTCCCAGACACACACACACCCAGACACACACACGCACACTCCCAGACACACACACACCCAGACACACACACGCACACTCTCAGACACAGGCACACTCCCAGACACACACATACCCAGACACACACACGCACACTCTCAGACACAGGCACACTCCCAGACACACACACACCCAGACACACACACACCCAGACACACACAAGCACACTCCCAGACACGCACACAATCCCAGACACACACACTGGCACACACCCATACCCACACCCAGACACACACACACTCACACTCAAACACTCACACACTCACACACACACACATCCACGCACAAACACCCAGACACACACACCCAGACACACACACCCAGACACACACACACACCCCACCAGACGCACACATCTCCCCAGACGCATACACCGACACACACTCACATACACCACACGCACATACACACAGACACACACAGACGCAGGCTTAGTGCTTTTCAATCAAGTTTTAAACTTTATTTTGTGGAGTGTATCATCTGCACGTGTTCGTAGTTGACTTGGGCTGGAGCGCCAGTTTTCAGTTTGTGAGTAAGTGTGCCATTTGACTGGGCTGGTTTGAGGCAAGAGAGTGAGGCAGCAGTTTAAAAAAAACAGCCACTGTCTCTTTCTACTGTAAACGAAGAACTAGTTCCAGACATGAAGGTGTCACACAGTGTGATAAATTTCATATCACATTGCGACATTGATTATTCCACTGTCAGTATCTTCACTGCAAATGGAAACTCAATTAATTTGTTAAGAGATTGAATTGTGGTGTCTTTCATGTCTAACCTAAACGCTAGCCCTAGTTGATCTTTCTATTCATCTTCCTTTTGGCTGGCTTCGTGTCGGACTAGGCCGCAGCCTGACCTAGGCAAAGTAACTGCAGTAAACTCCTAGGCGCTATCAGATTGTAATGTGTTTATAGCCAGGTTTGATGCCCACTTTGATTAGGTTTCAGAGAGGCCAACCGTTGTCACCACAGCGTTACACTTGCAACCAGGAGAGCCGTAGATAGCGTATGTTGTGTGTCCATGCGGTGGTCAATGGGAGAGTCGCAATGCATTCAATGTGTAAAAGAAAGACTTGCATTTATATAGCCCCTTTCACAACCTCAGGATGTCCCAAAGCACTTTACAGCCAATGAAGCACTTTTAAAGTGTAGTTACTGTTGTAATGTAGGAAATGCGGCAGCCAATTTGCGCACAGCAAGCTCCCACAAACAGCAATGAAATAAATGACCAGATCATCTGCAGTAGTGATGTTGGTTGAGAGATAAATATTGACCAGGACGCCGGGAAGATCTTTCCTGCTCTTCTTCAAAATAGCACCCTGGGATCTTTTAAGTCCACCTTAGAGAGCAGACGGGGCCTTATCCGAAGGACGGCACCTCCGACAGTGCAGCACTCCCTCAGTACTGCACTGGGAGTGTCAGCCTGGATTAAGTACTCAGGTCTCTGGAGTGGGACTTGAACCCACAACCTTCTGGCTCAGTAAGCCACAGATGCCACATAGCGTACCACAGTATGAATGAGTTTCTTCAGCAGAGAAGGAAAGTGAAGGGGAATAAAAATTGCTCGTTGGGCAAAAGGCATCGAAATTGCTGCAAGATTCAGGAGAAATGTTTGTTCGGCAACTGGGTCGGATTCTGCTGAGCAGTGGAGAAGCAGGAACATTTTAATTGATTCTGAATGTGAACAGAGAATTTACTGAATGGTTCCAAATTTGTGTAAAGTTAAAACATCTGTTTTCACACCAGGCCAAACTGGGCTCCAGATCTCGGCTTTGCAATCCAAGCGTGTGTGGCAGCACACTTTTTGGGACCCTGTGTCCTTTCACACTCATAAACCATCGCACTCGTCCACATTCTACACCCCTCTGTCTCCCAGGCAGCGACAGGAAACCAGATCGGCACCATTAAACATTTCGGGAAAACTTTTCTCCGCTCTGTTGTTGAAGGTGCCGACTCTTGCCGGGTGGGGTATGGTGCCAAGGGTACTGGCTGCCCTCCAGTAGGGTCAGAGGAAGAGGAGGAGGCCATTCAGCCCCTCGAGCCTGTTCCGCCATTCAGTAAGATCATGGCGGATCCGCACCTCGACTCCAATTCCCCGCCGTTGCTCCAGATCCCGTGATACCCTTCCCCAACAAAACATCTTATTGATCTCTGTCTCCATCAGATCTCAGATCGAAAGCTCCAATTGACTCCCAGCATCCACAGCCTTTAGAGGGGGAGAGTTCCAGAGTTCCCTCCTAAATGGCCAAGCTCTCATTTGAAGATTATGTTCCCTTGTTCTTGATTTGCCCCAGCAGAGGAAATAGTTTCTACCTTATCGCCCTAGTTTATTTAAAGGAGGCCCACCGTGGATTCATACAGATATACCTCTTGTATGTCTATGCAAACAGTCCTGTCTGTCTTTCTTTCTTTCTTTGTCAGCCGTGGCTCAGTGGGCGGCGCGCTCTCGCCTCTGAGTCAGAAGGTCGTGGGCTCAAAGTCCCACTTCAGAAACTTGAGCGCAAAAATCTAGGCTGACGCTCCCAGTGCCAGTACTGAGGGAGTGCTGCACTGTCGGAGGTGCCGTCTTTTCGGATGAGACGTTAAACCGAGGCCCCGTCTGCTCTCGCAGGTGGACGTTAAAGATCCCATGACACTCCCCGGTGTCCTGGTCAATACTTATTCCTCAATCAACATAACCAAAACAGATTATCTGATCATTATCACAATGTTGTTTGTGGGAGCTTGCTGTGCGCAAATTGGTTGCCTTGTTTCCTACATTACGACAGTGATGACACTCCAAAAAGTACTTCATTGGCTGTAAAGCGCTTTGAGACGTCCGGTGGTCATGAAAAGCGCTCTAGAAATACAAGTCTGTCTGTCTGTCTTTCTTTCTTCTTCTTCTTTCTTCTTTCTTTCCTTCTTTCTTTCATTCTGTAGCTGTGGGACTTTAAACCATGGGCGTAGCCTTATTCTGCTGCTTCTACCAGCAGCAGGTGAGATTCACCGATCCCGCGCTCCCAGCGGGGATCGCAGTAATCAAACAAACGATACAGATTTTCAACAACAGCTGATAAGCATTGTGCCCATATTTGCAGCTGCAGTTGAGCTCCATCCCCTCAGATAAGGAGGCCGGACCGGTTTGACGTTGATGAGTGAAGCTCTGACTACTGCTGTCGCTCTGATTTCCCACATGATAGCTCTGAAATGCCAGCCCTTCATCGCGGGAGCTGGATGGCAGCCCCGGAGGGAGCGACAGCACAATCACTGATATGTCAGCCTGCGCCGGAGACCGCACGCAGCCGGTCCGCAGCATTCAGTCATGGAGGCTGTCACGCTTTTTCTGTTTACATCATTTTTATTTCAAGCTACAATTATCGGGGCTTAGGGTCCTTTTTGTTGTTGCCGTGACTGGGAATTAATTGCGTCTTCACAGGGAAACTTTAATTTGGGCACAGTGGTTAGCACTGGTGCCTCACAGCGCCAGGGACCCGGGTTCGAATCTGACTTCGGGTGACTGTCTGTGTGGAGTTTGCACATTCTCCCCGTGTCTGCGTGGGTTTCCTCCGGGTGCTCCGGTTTCCTCCCACAGTCCAAAAATGTGCGGGTTAGGTTGATTTGGCTATGATAAATTGACCCTTAGTGTTAGGGGGGGGGATTAAATATGTGGGGTTACGGGGATAGGATAGGATGGGATATGTTAGGGGGAATTAAATACGTGGGGTTACGGGGATAGGGTGGGATATGTGTCGGTGCAGGCTCGATGGGGATTCTGTGTGAGAAAGCAGGGACAGGGTACTGGATTTGAATGATCAGCCATGATCGTATTGAATGGTGGAGCAGGCTCGACGGGCCAAATGGCCTACTCCTGCTCCTAGTTTCTATGTTTCTATGTTTCTATGTATTGGTCATACACCAATGGTTTGTTTGGGCCTCATTGAGATTCTAACGGCGAGCTGCGGACACTAGATGGCAGAAAATTGGGTGGCAGGGATGGTGTATCGGGGGGATGGGGGGCGAGAACGGGCCGGTATATTTTCATGGGCATAAAACTTACCTTTTAAAGGGGCCTCCAGTGGTCCCGTTAAGGACTGACGATTAGTTCTAAAACCTCTTGACACAGAGTCCAGGGCTCCTCTGCTTGAAGTACCAGGCTGCTCTGGCCCTAAACACTTGGAATCTCTTCAGGCCACTCATTGGGTATGCATTGCTTCTATTCACGGTAAATCTCTGCCGAGGAACACAGGAGTGGGCCGTTTAGTCCCTCGAGCCTGTCCCGCCATTCAATGAGCTCATGGCTGATCTGTATCTTAACTCCATCTGCCCGCCTTGGTTCCGTAACCCTTAATAACCCTTGCCTTACAAAAGTCTATCAATCCTAGCCGTTCCCCCCCCCCCTTCTCCCGACTGCTCGACCAACTCGGATCTTATTGCGGTTTACGGTTCAAAATGGCCGCCTGCATCACCATAGCTACCGCGCTCCAGAATTGATTATAGTTTAAAATGTTTTAACGATGTGGCAGGGTGCGATATGAAAGCAAGGATTTCATTTCCTTCATGATATTTTAATTGGAATTGGTACAGCAGTGTCTTATGATGTGCGATGAATCCTGAAACCAGCACAGATGGGGCTTGTCAATCACAGCCACCTCAGACCGACGTATTCTGGGGCCTGCAGCCTGGCTGATGAACGAGCTCAGAATGTGTTAGTTACTGTGATTGAAAGGCTCCCTCTGTTTTCACTCAGGTGTGACCTCACAATAGCTGCCACGTCAACTTGCATATTGAAGAAATATCTTAAAAATATCCATTTCTTTGAAATGGATGAAGCACACACACACACACACACAGATATATATACTCTAACCTCAAGCTGTAAATCAGCCTCTTCCCAACTACACATTGCTGGTAAAGATTATAGAATCATACAGCACAGGAGGAGGCCATTTGGCCCAACGAGCCTGCGCTGTCCCTTTGAAAGAGCTCTTCAACTAGTCCCACTCCCCCTGCTCTTGCCCCGTGGCCCTGCAAATTTTTCCCTTTCAAGTATTTATCCAATTCCCTTTGAAAGTTACTGTTGAATCTGCTTCCACCGCCCTTTCAGGCAGCGCATTCCAGATCACAACAACTCGCTGACGTATAAAAAAAATTCTCCCCATCTCCCCCTCTTCTTCTTTTGCCAAGATCCCGGTTATTGGTCATCCGACTCCTCAAATTTAAAATTCTCACCCTCGTCTGTAAAGCCCTCCATGGCCTCGCCCCCTCCCTGTCTCTGTAACCTCCTCCAGCCCCACAGCCCTCTGAGATCTCTGCGCTCCCCTGGCTCTGGCATTTGGCGCATCCCTTCCTCCCTTTGACTGACCATTGGCAGCCTTGCTCCCATTCTCTGGAATTCCCTCCCTAAGCCTCTCCACCTCTCTCCTCTCCTCCTAATCTCGCCTTCTCTGGCTCAACGTGGGCGATTTACTCAGTGAAGCGCCTTGGGACATTTTTCCACGTGGAAGGCGCTATATAAATGCAAGTTGTATTTGGCAGGCAGGGACGAGCCCTTCCACGATTTACAATTGGTCCCCAGTCACCTCACCTTAAAGTTCTTTCCATAACACTTCCTGCTTAAAGCTCCCCGCCCCCTCCCACCACCCCCCCCCCACCACCCCCACCCCGGGGCTTATTCGGTACAATTGCTGCCCAGATGTGGAAGTGCACCTTACACACCTGGGCTCCGTTACCAACCTTGCGCTGAATTAGCTTATCCCAGCGTGGCCAGTAGATGGACCATTGCAATGGGCCTCAGTGTCACCAGGCCAGAAAAGGGGAAAAAAAACAAACTAGAATCTTACAGCACAGAAGGAGGCCATTCGAC
>CM059435.1:8166590-8241590 GCA_030390025.1 Squalus acanthias | reverse complement strand
AATTTTTCCTTAGAACAGACAGGGAAAGCTGTCTGAAAGACCACCTGAGAGAGAGAGAGAGAGAGAGAGAGAGTGAGAAGGAAAGAGAGGGAGAGAAAGAGAAAGAGAGAGAGAAAGAGAGAGCAAGCACAAATCAGAAAGTGTCTGTGTGAGGGAGAGAGAGAAAGAGAGAGAGAAAGAGAAAGAGAGAAAGAGAAAGAGTGCGAGAAAGAGAGAGAGCACAATCAGAAAGTGTCTGAGGGAGAGAGAGAAAGAGAGGGAGAAAGAAGGGGAGAGAGAGAGAGAGAAAGAGAGGGAGAAAGAAAAAATGTACACGTAAAGACTGAGCGAGCACAAGCAAGAAAAAAGAGGTGAGAGGGAGAGGGAAAGAAATGTGAGGAAGTGAAAGAAAAAGAGAGCATGTGAGAGAGAAAGAGTGTGAGGGAGAGGAAGAAAAAGAGATGGGAGGAAGAGGTCACGAGCAAGGGAGAGAGAGAGAGGCAGAAAGACAGAGAAAAGGGAGAGTAAAAGGTATAGGGAAAAACAGACAGAAAAAGAAAAAGACAGAGAGAGAGAGAAAACAGAGAGAACTACATAGAATCTACCGCACGGAAACAGGCCATTCGATCCAACTGGTCTATGTCAGTGTTTATGCTCCACACGAGCCTCATCTCATTCTAATGACCCCGTCCCGCCCTTTCCCCATATCCCTCTATTCCCTTCTCCCTGAAGACAGAACGAACTAGAAGGAGAGTGATCGGGGCCCTGATATTGAGGGGGAGGGGGGGCAGGCACGGTGCATGGAAGGCCCCAAGTGGACTGCACACCCGGAGGTCCCGATGGAAGCGAGGCCCCGGCTGGATTTTAACGGAAAGGTCACATCTGAATAATTGAGATCGGTGTCCCGTTTGCAGCCCGGTGGGCACTGGAGCGGGAGGGGAGAGTGGGGGGGATTGAGGCGGGATCGAGAACAGGAGCAGGGAAATTGAGTTGGGAGCTGGCCGTCGCTGGGACCGAAGGGAACAGGCCCAGGCCTACGGGAAGAGTGTGGGGGGAGGGGAGAGGGAGGGCCTGGCCAAGAGAGACACGAGGATTTCTTCCTGCTCCTCCGAAGAGTCAAAAATATTGACTTCTCTTGATCTCTTCTGGCCGCCCTGCGGCCTCTCGCCGGGTTTCTCCGGCGGGTTTGACATCAGGCGGTCTTTCCCCGGAGGCATCGTGAAAATCACGTCACGGCGCCAGCCTTTAAATTTAAATCTGGCCCCTCGCTCGCCTGCAGCGGGAGTCTCAGCCTACTTCAAAGTCGGTGAAGAGAGAGGGTCGCCAACCCTCCAGGATTGGCCTGGAGTCTCCAGGAATTGAAGATTAATCTCCAGGACACACTGCAGCCAGCAACACCCGGGGAAAAATCATAGGAGGGCAATAAAAAAAAGGTGCGTTTTTTTCATATTTTTTTAACACTTTCATTTTATTAGCTATAAAAATATTGGAGATGGGGGGAAAAAAGCCTGTTTGACTGACAGCCAAGAATCATCCAATCAGGTAATGAAGGGTCTGTTCGCTTTCCGATTGGTGTAGGAAGGCAGGAGGTCATGTGATCAAAACCTCCAGGAAGATGTCCAGACAGAGTTGGCAACCTCTATTAAGCCCCCGATAATGCCGGGTAGGAACTGAGTGGACTCGGCCTGATCTTCATCCCTCTCCTGCACCCCCCCTGCCCCCCATGCACCATTCTCGCCAGGCCAGTGGGGCTGGTTAAAATTGAGCCCAGAGAGAACGAGGAAAGAGACGGAGAAAGGGAGAGAGAAAGACAAAATGTGACAGAATGAGAGTGCGAATGAGCGGGACTGTGCAAGATGGACAGAGCAAGAGAGAGAGAGAGAGAGGGTGGGAGGGAATATGGTGGGCAAGAGAGCACCTGTCCAAACTGTGCAAGATGCTCAGCCCCACCAGCAATGTCTCACCAAAATCGCAGTTCAAATCCTCCCTTGACTCTGGCATCAGAACCGCACCGAACCACAGAAAAGCTGGTTTTGTTTAATGAACTAGAACATTCTGGGCAGTAATGCGGAGGCTGTTATCCTGTACTTGGTCGAACAGCCTCAGTAATTTGATCTGATTTCAGATGTTGGAATTATGAGATACAGATTTGTACGGAGTGATAGGAAGCCAACTTGCCTCCATTATAAACCTGAGAACTGCCCAGTTCATTTTAAGAACATAAGAATTAGGAGCTGGAGTCGGCCATACGGCCCCTCGAGCCTGCTCTGCCATTCAATAAGATCAGGGCTGATCATCGACCTCAACTCCACTTTCCCGCCCGATCTCCATATCCCTTGATTCCCCTAGAGTCCAAAAATCTATCGATCTCAGCCTTGAATATACTCAAAGACTCAGCATTCACAGCCAGAGAATTCCAAAGATTCATAACCCTCTGAGTTATGAAATTTTTCCTCATCCCAGTCCTAAATGGCTGACCCCCTTATTCTGAGACTGTGACCCCTAGTTCTGGACTCTCCAGCCGGGGCAAATTTTTCAGCTGTTCGAGTGAGGCGACAACCCAACCCTCGGTCTGAGCTGGATCTAAATGTAGGTCCGAGAGGTCAATGGACTATTCATGGAACCTCGCAGCACAGAAAGAGGCCATTCGGCCCATCGTGCCTGTGCCAGCCCTTTAAAAGAGCTATTCGATTAGTTCCCACTCCCCCGGCTCCTTTCCCATAGCCCTGCAAATAGTCCATTTTCAAGTATTTATCCAATTCCTTTTAGAATTCCCAATTGAATCTGTTTCCACCACCCTTGCAGGCTGTGCAGTCCAAATCGTAACAACTCGCTACGTCAAAACAAAATGTCCTCATCTCCCCTCTGGTTCTTTTGTCAATTTTCTTCAATCAGGTGTCCTCTGGTTAACAACCCATTTACTCCCTCAGAACATGAGAGTTTGCAGATTCACTGATGCTTAAAATATTGCGACGGAGCTGCTGTAATCCGTTAGTCCAAGAGCTCAACTGAGTTCATCAACACGGCCCCTGCAGGACATAATCAGCTGGAGGGAGAGTGCTGATCCTCCATGGAGGAAGGAGAAACGACTGTTCTTGGCTGAGGTTGAGCGATTATTAGGGGGCGTCGTGTTTGAACAGTGGAGACGGCTTCCATACGTATGGTTCAGATGATCGCCGTTCCTTCATCGTCGCTGGGTCAAAATCCTGGAACTCCCTCCCTAACAGCACCGTGGGAGCACCTTCACCACACGGACTGCAGCGCTTCAAGAAGGCAGTTAGGGATGGGCAATAAATGCTGGCCTTGCCAGCGACGCCCCACATCCCATGAACGAATTTTAAAAAAGCGATGGAGAAGTGGGAGGAGTCCACTACACACATCCCAACACAATGCAGGAATGTTCAACACAACATGCAGAATCAGAAAACTGCTGCACCCCCTTAATACTGCACCACGAGATCGCCAGCTTTTAAATAATGGTGGCCACCTAGATGCTGCACCCTGAAATGCTGCACTCCTGGGTGTTGCATCCCTAGATGGATTAGGGGAAAAAAGAGGGTTTTTTTCATTCGTTCCTGGGATATGGGCGTCGGTGGCAAGGCCAGCATTTATTGCCCATCCCTAGTTGCCCTTGAGAAGTTGGTGGTGAGCCGCCTTCTTGAACCGCTGCAGTCCGTGTGGTGAAGGTACTCCCACAGTGCTGTTAGGGAGGGAGTTCCAGGATTTTGACCCAGCGACAATGAAGGAACGGCCGATATATGTCCAGGTCAGGATGGTGTGTGACTTGGAGGGGAACTTGGAGGTGGTGGTGTTCCCATGCGCCTGCTGCCCTTGTCCTTCTAGGTGGAAGAGGTCGCGGGTTTGGGAGGTGCTGCCGAAGAAGCCTTGGCGAGTTTCTAAATTTTCTAATAATAAAGAGAATCAACTGCTTCTAAGTAAGATATCATCAAGTTTGTTTTTACCTCAGAAAGCTTCACGATAACAATGTCTTATCTCAATGGAATCTAACCCACAGCGCTGATGATAGCTTCAACTATGCATTCATTGACCTCTCGTCATCATTTTTCAGTTCTGAATACTTTAATTTGACTTGACTATTCCAACGTACTTCTGGCTGGCCTCCCTAGTTCTACATTCCATAAACTTGAGGTCATCCCAAACTCTGCTGCCCGTGTCCCAACTCGCCCCAAGTCCTGCTCAATCATCAGCCCTGTGCTTATTGACCTACATTGGCTCACAGTTAAGCAGCGCCTCGATTTTAAAAATCTCATATTAGTTTTCAAATCCCTCCATGGCCCCGCCCCTTCCTATCTCTGTAATCTCCTCCAGCCCCACAATTCCCCGAGATCTCTGCGCTCTGCAAATTCTGGCCTCTTAAGCATCCCTGATTTTAATCGCTCCACCATTGGTGGCCGTGCCTTCAGCTGCCTGGGTCCTAAGCTCTGGAATTCCCTCCCTAAACCTCTCCACCTCTCTACCTCCCTCTCATCCTTTAAGACGCTCCTTAACACCGACAGAATAGATAAGGGGGAACCAGTGGATGTGGTGTATTTGGATTTTCAGAAGGCATTCGATAAGGTGCCACACAAGAGGTTATTGAACAAAATTAGGGCTCATGGGATTGGGGGTAATATACTAGCATGGATTGAGGATTGGTTAACGGACAGAAAACAGAGAGTAGGAATAAATGGGTCATTTTCGGGTTGGCAGGCTGTAACTAGTGGGGTACTGCAAGGATCAGTGCTTGGGCCTCAGCTATTCACAATCTATATCAATGATTTGGATTAGGGGCCCAAATGTAATATATTCAAACTTGCTGATGATACAAAGGTCGGTGGGAATGTAAGTTTTGAGGAGGATGCAAAGAGGCTTCAAGGGGATATAGACAGGCTAAGTGAGTGGGCAAGAACATGGCAAATGGAATATAATGTGGAGAAATGTGAAGTTATCCACTTTGGTCGGAAAAATAGAAAAGCAGAATATTTTTTAAATGGTGAGAGATTGGGAAATGTTGGTGTTCAGAGGGACCTGGGTGTCCTTGTACACAAATCACTGAAAGTTAGCATGCAGGCACAGCAAGCAATTAGGAAAGCAAATGGTATGTTGGCCTTTATTATAAGAGGATTTGAGTATAAGAGTAAAGACGTCTTACTGCAATTAAATAGGGCCCTGGTGAGACCACACCTGGGGTATTGTGTACAGTTTTGGTCTCCTTACCTAAGGAAGGATATACTTGCCGTAGAGGGAGTGCAACGAAGGTTCACCAGACTGATTCCTGGGAAAGGGGGATTGTCCTATGAGTACAGATTGAGTAGACTAGGCCTATATTCTCTAGAGTTTAGAAGAATGAGAGGTGATTTCATTGAAACATACAAAATTCTTACAGGGCTTGACAGGGTAGATGCAGGGAGGATGTTTCCCCTGGCTGGGGAGTCTAGAACCAGGGGTCACAGTCTCAGAATAAGGGGTCGGCCATTTAGCCCCAGAGGGCTGTGGAAGCTCAGTTGTTGAGTATATTTAAGACAGAGGTCGATAGATTTTTGGATATTAAGGGAATCAAGGGATATGGGGATAGAGCAGGAAAGTGGAGTTGAGGTAGAAGATCAGCCATGATCTCATTGAATAGCAGAGCAGGCTCGATGGGCCGAATGGCCTACTCCTGCTCCTATTTCTTATGTTCTTATATCTCCTCGGTGTCAAATTTTGTTTGAAAACGCTCCTTTGAAGTACCTTGGAACTTTCTACTACGTTAAAGGCGCTATATAAATGCAAGTTGCTGTTGTTGTATCTGTGGGAGGGGAACCTGAGGTGCTCTGTGCCTGAATCTGTCCTACATTCCATATTCTTACTTCACGCTTAAACAAGTAGAAAACCAAAGTGCCAGAGTTCTGATTCATATCTGAACAAAAGTTCTGTCGCCCTAACAGCACGGGAAAGTTTGAAGGGAAAGCACAAGTTGTTAACCTCTCGGGGAGTGACTCTGTGAGACAGACAGCCTGGAGCTGCCCCGGTCCAAATCATGCACAAGAATTCTCATGGGGGGGGGCGGTTAGGGGGTTTCTTTTCCGCTCTTCCTTTTCCTGCCCATTTTCTTCTCCTGTAAAGTGTTCCAACGATCAGGCTTCACCTGCGAGCCGAGACTTGCAAATCGAGTGAGAATTGCCAAGAGGTTGGGAAGAGCAGTGCGTGAAGCAACATCAAGTGGATAGGGTGAAAGTCCTTTTCCTTTTTGTAATTTAAAAGAAAAAACTGTTCTCGGGATGTGGGCAAAGCTGGCGAAGGCCACATTTCTTGCCCCGTGCCTAGTTGCCCCGTTTACAACTGAGAGGCTTGCTTCTCAGTTGTAAACGGCATAGTTTCAGAATAAAGGGTCACCCTTTTAGAACTGAGATAAGGAGGAATTTCTTCTCTCAGAGGGTCGTAAATCTGTGGAATTCTCTGCCCCAGAGAGCCGTGGAGGCTGGGCCATTAAATACATTTAAGGTGGAGATAGACAGATTTTTACAAGATAAGGGAGTGAAGGGTTATGGGGAGCGGGCGGGGAAGTGGCTTTGAGCCCAAGATCAGCCATGATCTTACTGAATGACGGAGCAGGCTCGAGGGGCCAAGTGGCCTATTCCTGCTCCTATTTCTTATGTTCTTATGTATGTTCTTCAGTGGCCATTAAGAGTCAACCACATAGAGTGGGACAGGAGTTCCTTGTAGGTCTGGCTGGGTTGGGGTGGCAGGTTCCTTCCCTGAAGGACATCAGTGAACCAGTTGGGTTTTTATGACAATCCAGCCTTTATGGTCATGTTTTTTTCTCAGTGCCAGTTTCAAGTTTCCATGGTGGGATTTGAACTCACAACCTCTGTGTTGTTGGCGCAGAACCAAAACCACTACAGTACTGTACCCCCTGTGTATATCTTGACAGTGTGGGGGCATTACACCCAAGGCTGACGTTGCCCTCATTTGGAATCCGCACTCATGCCCTTCCGGCAGGGGGGGTCACTCGATAGTAATCAGAAAGTATCTCATTTCCTTTCCTTAAACCAGAAGACCTTAAGGCCAATCGTAGTGTGACGGCCACTGTCCCCCACTGACATCAGCTAAGGCAGCACACCAGAGATCAATCTTAGGACCTTCCTGCTGTATATATGACTCAGTTAGCCACTGCCTTAAGTGTAACGTGTTTGGGAGGAACCGGTGACTTTGGACCTATGGTTGCCCAAAGTTCTCCACCTCGCCTCATCTCTGTTGTAGACTAAAACACTAGTTAGGCCACAGCTAGGGTACTGCGTACAGTTCTGGTCACCATCCAGGGCAAAGCAGCCCGTTTAATTGGCACCCCATCCACCACCTTAAACATTCACTCCCTCCACCACCGGCACACCGTGGCTGCAGTGTGTACCATCTACAAGATGCACTGCAGCAACTCGCCAAGGCTTCTTCGGCAGCACCTCCCAAACCCGTGACCTCTTTCACCTAGAAGGACAAGGGCAGCAGGTGCATGGGAATGCCACCACCTCCAAGTTCCCCTCCAAGTCACACACCATCCTGACCTGGACATATATCGCCGATTCGTCATCGTCGCTGGGTCAGAATCCTGGAACTCCCTCCCTAACAGCACCGTGGGAGTACCTTCACCACACGGACTGCAACGGTTCAAGAAGGTGGCTCACCACCACCTTCTCAAGGGCAATTAGGGATGGGCAATAAATGCTGGTCTTGCCAGCGACTCCCAGATCCCATGAACAAATTAAAAAAAATATTACAGGAAAGATATGATCGTGCTAGAGAGGGTACAGAGAAGATTTACGAGGATGTGGCCAGGACTGGAGAATTTTAGAATTTTAGCTATGAGGAAAGATTGGATCGGCTGGGGTTGTTTTCTTTGGAAATGAGGAGGCTGAGGGGAGATTTAATTGAGGTGTATAAAATTATGAGGAGCCCAGATAGAGTGGATAGGAAGAACCTATTTCCCTGAGCAGAGAGGTCAATAACCAGGGGGAATAGATTTAAAGTAATTGGTGGAAGAATTAGAGGGGAGTTGAGGAGAACTTTTTTCACCCAGAGGGTGGTGGGGGTCTGGAACTCACTGCCTGAAAGAGTGTGAGAGGCAGAAACCCTCATCATATTTAAAAAGTACTTGGATATGTACTTGAAGTGCCGTAACCTACAAGGCTACGGACCAAGTGCTGGAAAGTGGGATTAGGCTGGATAGCTCTTTTTTGGCCGGCATAGACACGATGGGCCAACTGGCCTCCTTCTGTGCCATAAATTTCTATGATTCTATGATAGAGATTGATTGCTGCGATTAGTCAACAATCCCATTATCATTGTATCCTGCGACTACCAGGATGGTAGAAGGCGAACTAGAGGGACCTTGGCCTTTTATCGTCTAGCAATTCCTATGTTACATAGCTGGTCCATCGGGGAAGCTCCTTTCTTTCTTAGCGCACACTTTATACGACTGAGATAATTTTGTGTGTGGTCGGCAGACATGAGTTGTGCTCCCTCCTGCTCCTTCACTCTCTGGCCAGAGTCAGTAGGGTTCTGCACATGTGTGCAAATCTGCAGAATTTTATTCAACGGCATCCAAATGATGGTTAAATGTTAATATTAGCAAGAGCTGGCAGAAGCATTGTAAATTATGATTAAAAGAGTTGCCTTGCACAGAGAATCACAGAATCGTACAGCACAGAAGGAGGCCATTCGGCCCATCGTGCCTGTGCCGGCTCTTTGGTAGAGCTCTCCAAATAGTCCCACTCCCCCCCTGCTCTTTCCCCATTGCCCAGCAATTTTTTCCCCTTCATGTACTGATCCAATTCCCTTTTGAATGTTACTATTGAATCTGCTTCCACCGCCCTTTCAGGCAGCGCGTTCCAGATCACAACAACTCGCTGCGTAACAGAACGTCTCCTCCTCTCCCCCTCCGGTTCTTTGGCCAATCACCTTCAATCTGTGTCCTCTGGTTACTGACCCTCCTGCCACTGGAAACAGTTTCCCCCTATTTACGCATAACTATTGAGTCGGAAAATAACGTCCCGTGTTTTTTGTTAAAAGTTATTCGTGGCCCTTTCCTTTTACGCCTGGCTGTACCAACCTTTACACCCGGGCGTCGAGCTGAAAATCTTCCCTGACCACTGGGCCTTTCTGTAGCCACAGCAATTGTCCGGTGACATCAAAATTTGGCTAGACTTAAGGCAAAATAACATATCATAAAGCTGACAAGAGGTTCTGGGAATCAGCAGGGTAATCTCCTCTAAAATCACTTCTACATCGTTAATAAACCAATAGAAAGTTCTGGAAGAGGTGGCAGTCAGCTTCCTAATTAATGCCTGCAAACACTTCAAAGATATGATGTAGTATTTAAGTGGTGCCAGCGAAGTGCTCTGAAACCTGCAGCTCCGTGTAATTTGCAAATCGAGCTAGTCCGTCCAAGAAATGAGTAGCAAAAAAAAAAAACTGGGCTAGTCCGGATTTTATATCAAACAGATGGCGAGAGAAAGAGACGGAGACCAAATTTGTTCGGCTGTACTTGGGATGAAACTGACCTTTGCGTTGGCCGGGAACCGCCCGGGCGAAATTCTCCGCTGGGTTTTTTTGGCCCAGTGTTGTGGGAGCTAAACTGGTCACGGGGGCGTTGAAGACCGTGCTGGCTGCAGCAATTGCAACTGCGGGCAAAAGTTCAATTCGACCGCTGCCCCTCAGGGCCCCGGTGTTTGCCCCTCCCTTCCCCCTCCTTTTGGGGATGGGGTAGGGGGGCGGAGGAAGGGGGAGTGGGGAGGGGGGAAGGGGGTGGGAGCGGGTAATGGATCAGCTGCCTATCAATGTTCCCTCTAATTTTTTGGGGGCGCCGCGGGGCCCCTTTAAGGGACTGCGCGGGCCATTCAAAATACCAGGCGTGTACGGTTTTTGCATCGACAAGCTGGCAAGTGTTGGTTCCCTGGATCACTGCGCGGCCACGCTGCTTAAAGGGAACGTTGCCGCCTATTAATGGGAAGGAGAATCGGGCGGGGTGAATAACGCATCTGCTACCGCCTGCTGTGTGTCCCCGCCGAAGTTAAATTTCACCCCCCATAATCTAGGCTGACGTTCCCAGTGCAGTACCGAGGGAGTGCTGCACTGTTGGAGGTGCCGTTTTTCAGATGAGACGTTAAACCGAAGCCCCGTCTGCCCTCTCAGGTGGGCGCAAAAGATCCCACGACCACTATTCCGAAGAAGAGTAGGGGGGGAGTTCTGGGGCCAATATTTATCCTTCAACCAGCATCACTAAAACAGATGATCTGGTCATTATCACATTGCTGTTTGTGGGAGCTTGCTGTGCGCAAATTGGCTGCCGCGTTTCCCACATTACAACAGTGACTCCACTTCAAAAATTACTTCATTGGCTGTAAAGCGCTTTGGGACGTCCTGAGGTTGTGAAAGGCGCTATAGAAATGCAAGGTTTTCTTTTTCTTTTTTTGAAATTTTCACTGGCTGGAGATAGTCAAAGAGGGTTGTTCAGAAGGCTCGCTGAGCACTGAGTGAGGGTGAGGTGTAGTCTCTCCGAGTGCTCATGCGGGGAGTGTGATGCAAGGATCTCCTTGGATAACTGATGGCCCCATGTTTGGGCTGGAAAGCCAGGTGGACCTGCAGGGAGGGAGCCTACGTTTCATGGAATTTCTCCAGTTCCGGTCTCGGCTTGGAGGTCAGACCCACAGAAATAAATGGAAAACACCGTTATATGGAATGCCGCGTCAGTCTACCAAGTGTACGGGTGTCCGGTCTCCCACCTTGCACCCTCCGTAAACTTGAACTCATCCAAAACTCTGCTGTCCCTTTCCTAACTTGCACCAAGTCCCGTTCACCCATCACCCCTACATTGGCTCCCGGTCCGGCAATGCCTCAATTTTAAAATTCTCATCCTCATGTTCAAATCCCTCCATGGCCTCGACCCTCCCTATCTCTGTTCTTTCTTTCCCCCCACCCCCTCGTGTGATTTTCCTACATTCACTGCACCAAAGCCATCCAGTAGCCTCTGGAACAGGAAAATCGGGCCCAAAGCGTTCCGGGTGCAGCAAAAGTGGGCAACGAGGAATTTAAAAATAGTTTTCAGAAACTGCCAGTGTTGAATGCCACTCAAAGGACAGCACTACAGCCAATTAGAATCGTGCCTAATTGGAGAGGTCAAGAATTAATGAATTTCATGACAATTGAAGATGACAGCTTTGAATGTGAGCAAGCCTGGGGACTCGAACTTGGCACTGCTTGATTGGGAATCGGGATGTCATGGTGTGATGTTTCTGACAGGTTGATAATCATCACCTTTAAAAATGCATCACACCAGAGCAGACATTGTAAAAACTGACATCTCGACTCTCCGCTAGTTACTCTCTCTTAAAACGGCACGGGGCTTTCATACAGATGAAGTGTTAACAGTCACACGATTAATACCTGCACAAAAAACTCTATTTAAAGTCCCACTCCTCCTTCTCTATTTAAAGTCACACTCCACCTTTCTCTATTTAAAGTCACACTCCCCCTTTCTCTATTTAAAGTCACACTCCCCCTTTCGCTATTTAAAGTCACACTCCCCCTTTCTCTATTTAGAGTCACACTCCCCCTTCCTCTGTTTAAAGTCACACTCCCCCTTTCTCTATTTAAAGTCACACTCCCCCTTTCTCTGTTTAAAGTCACACTCCCCCTTTCTCTATTTAAAGTCACACTCCCCCTTTCGCTATTTAAAGTCACACTCCCCCTTTCTCTATTTAGAGTCACACTCCCCCTTCCTCTGTTTAAAGTCACACTCCCCCTTTCTCTATTTAGAGTCACACTCCCCCTTCCTCTGTTTAAAGTCACACTCCCCCTTTCTCTGTTTAAAGTCACACTCCCCCCTTCTCTATTTAAAGCCGCTCCACATGTTGCTCCAGCCCCATGGTTTGTCTGATGTTGGAGCGCTAGATGTTCAGTGTTTCTGCAAGAAGGGGACAAAGTACACTGATCCTAATGCTGCTTCTTCACCCAAATGTCGTGTCTCTGACCAGCACCTGTCATTCATCCTCTGCCCATTCAATCAGATGATTTGAAAATTACTCATACATTTTACGCTTTTCATTTCAAATCAGCACGATAGAGCATTATCTGAAGGAAAGAATCAAAATTCAGGTCAGCATCTGTATTTGAACTCACCCTCACCCATTCCAATTATTGTCATGTAGTGTGAAACATGTTTGCAATTTTTCTTTTAACAATTATTATTTTTTTTATTTAATTAAAGCCATGCATAGTTTTTAAAGCCAAGATTTAGAGCCCTCCAGCCCGAGAGCTTAATTCATGGAATGCCAAAGATTTTGAGAATGACGAGGATGAAAATAAAGATTTTTGTTAAATGAACTGCAGCTGACTTTTCCATTCAAATCTGCTCCCCTCATAAAAAAAAGAAAAAAGCAAGACTTGCATTTATATAGCGCCTTTCACTGTGAAGGAATAAGCCATAAAACCTATTCAGAAAAATACACCATTCTATGAAAGAATTCTGGCCTTATTAAAACATGACAAACTGGGTTTGGAAATCTAGAAACCTAATTATGAAAAGCTGTGGTAGCATTCTGGCTATAGAGATAAGATAGTTGTTGACACTGAATCAATAACCTTATTGAAACAGAAGGTTAAAGGCTTCTGACAGTCTGAATCTTTGGGAACAAACAATAGTTCACCCTGGTTAAGGTGTTCTAATTCACACTTCATAAAGAAGCACAAACATCTGCCTTCGTAAAAATGACATCAAGTAAAAAACGCACCTGCTGTTACACCATTTTTTATGGTAAACTTAAAACACCTAGAGGAGAGACACGATTCTGTAATGCTACCAGCTGAGGTAACTAAGAATTGCAGAAGTCAGCAGAAAAATGACTCGAGATAATTAGCTTACATCAGCAGAAAACCTTAAAGGAAATACCACTAGAAAAGGGTATAAATATTGAACTCTCAAATGAGACAGTAGATTCGCTGTAAAGGGACAAAGCGATTCTCAGGCTTCAGAGGCGGCTCTGTAAGTCTACAACTCTTTGTGCTTCGGGGATCAAAGGTACTGTATTTGATTTTGGTGGATATCCTGAATAAAACTAAGAACTGTAAAACTGTAGCGAAGTTAAGATTTGAGAGTAAGGATCTCTGATAATAAAATTGTAAAGCTTTCTCTTTTTGGAACTGTTAATGTTGCGATTGACTCACCAACTGTAAATTATATGTCGGTTCTTTAATAAATCTGTATATTTTTAGAATTGTCTCACATAATACTTCTGTATCAAACTCACGAACTCAATCTCTATACACTCTTTGGTGAGGAGTTGCAGAATTCTGGAGGAGTTTTCCGGACCCTCATAATATCCGGAACATTACAGTCTAGCTAAACTTATTAAAAGTGTTATCTTGGGAAGGACGGTAACATTTTCAGGTTGTTCCTTTCCTTTAGGGAGAGATGGTCCAGACCTTTAGACTCAATTAAGCGTCTTTAGGATTCGGCTACCTCAAACTTTAGTTGAACGTGAACGTCTGGGGAATACGCCTGATCTGGGGTAGCCCTAAAAGGGCTAGGATTAGTAATTATCCCTTCATCACGACCTCAGGATGTCCCAAAGTGCTTCACAGCCAATGAAGTACTTTTTGAAGTGGAGTCACTGTTGTAATGTAGGAAGTGCGGCAGCCAATTTGCGCACAGCAAGCTCCCACACACAGCAATGGATAATGACCAGATAATCTGTTTTTAGTGATGTTGATTGAGGGATAAATATTGGCCAGGACACCTGGGGAGAACTCCCCTGCTCTTCTTCGAAATAGTGCATTGGGATCTTTTACATCCACCTGAGAGGGCAGACGGGGCCTCGGTTTAACATCTCATCTGAAAGACCTCCGACAGTGCAGCACTCCCTCAGCACTGCACTGAGAGTGTCGGCCTAGACTTGCATTTATTTAGCGTCCGCAGGTCATCCCAAAGCGCTTTACAGGCAATGAAGTACTTTTTTTTGAAGTGTAGTCACTGATGTAATGTAGGAAACGCAACAGCCAATTTGCGCACAGCAAGCTCCCACAAACAGCAATGTGATAATGACCAGATCATCTGTTTTTAGTGATGTTGATCGAGGGATAAATATTGTCCAGGACACCGGGGAGAACTCCTCAAATCTTCTTCGAAATAGTGCTGCCAGAACTTTTACGTCCACCTGAGAGGGGCAGACGGGGCCTCGGTTTAATGTCTCATCCGAAAGACGGCACCTCCGACAGGGCAGCGCTTCCCTCAGTACTGGCACTGGGAGCGTCAGCCTGGATTTTGCGCTCAAGTCTCTGGAGCGGGTACTTGAACCTCACGACCTCTGACCCACAGGCGAGAGTGCGACCCGCAGAGCCACGGCCGACACTGATGTGAGAATGAGTCCCCCCCTGGCTCAGGCGTAAAAGAACCCATGGGATTACTTGAAGAGGAGCAGGGAGTTCTCCCTGGTGTCCCGGCCAACACTCCTCCCACCTAAAGCAACTGATCTGGTCATTCATTCATCTGCTGTTTGTGGGATCGTGCTGTGCACAAATTGGCTGTAGCATTTGCTTATAAAACAATGATTGCGCGTCAAAGATAAGTTATTTGCTGTGCAGTGCATCGGGACTCCCTGAGAATGTGATAAGGTGCTACATATTACCCTTTTTATCTGGATGATATAATTTACAAAACAAATAACCTTTAATTCATTGCAATTCATCAGTGTTATCATCACTCTTCGAATTACACTGCAGTGCATCATTAATTTCAGTCACACTTCAATTGTTAATAGTTATTAATCAAATTACAATTAGCATTTTCGTCATTACGATTAGCATTTTTAATCACATTACAGTGAATTATTTATTTTCGAAGTAGAACTGGAACTCTGAGAGTGACTGGCACTGCGTGCTTTAATGCTGGTTGTGCAGTAGGTGTTTGGCAAGGATTTGATATGAAGGGTGTGATGGACGATTTTAATAGACGGATCCAAAGCTCGAGTTCGAGGCTGGCCACTAGTGGCTACCAGCAAGCGCCCTGTGCTGGGGGGGGGGGGGGGTGGAGGGGCGCAGAGGGGGGTGAGCTCAGGGAAACAGCACACAGGTACGGTGAGAGATCTTCCCCTGCAAGAAAGAAGGAAGTTACTGCAAACTAAAACCGGGCCGGGGGGGTGGGGGGTAAAACAGGCATCCGACCCAATCCCCACTTTCTTGCAGAAAAAGAAAGAAAGACTGGCATTTATATAGCGCCTTTCACGGCCACCGGACATCCCAAAGCTCTTCACAGCCAATTAAGTACTTTTTGAAGTGTAGTCACTGTTGTAATGTAGGAAACTCGGCAGCCAATTTGCGCACAGCAAGCTCCCACAAACAGCAATGTGATAATGACCAGATCATCTGTTTTTTGTTATGTTGGTTGAGGGATAACTATTGGCCAGGACACCGGGGAATAACTCCCCTGCTCTTCTTTGAAATAGTGCCATGGGATCTTTTACATCCACCTGAGAGAGCAGACGGGAGCCTCGGTTTAACGTCTCATCCGAAAGACGGCACCTCCGACAGTGCAGCACTCCCTCAGCACTGCACTGGGAGTACAGGAGGTGGTCAGGTTACAATGACCCCCCCCCTTGGCTCAGTGGTAGCACCTTTACTTCTGAGTCAGAGAGTTGAGGGTTCACAGCCCCAGTCCAGAGACCGGGGGGCAAAATTTAAGTTCGTCAGGGACGCAGAACAGGCGGTAATAGATCAGCTGCCTATTAATGGGAAGGAGAATCCGGCGGGGCCTATAAATGCATCTGCTACTATGTGTCCCCACCGAAGTTAAATTTCACCACCCCCCCCCCACCATAATCTAGGCCGACACTCCCAGTGCAGTGCTGAGGGAGTGCTGCGCTGTCGGAGATGCCGTCTTTCAGATGAGACGTTAAACCGAGGCCCCGTCTGCTCTCTCAGGTGGACGTAAAAGATCCCACGGCCACTGTTTTGAAGAAGAGCAGGGGGAGTTCTCCCCGGTGTCCTGGGGCCAATATTTATCCCTCAACCAACATCACTACAAAACAGATGATCTGGTCATTATCTCATTGCTGTTTGTGGGAGCTTGCTGTGAGCAAAATTGGCTGACACATTTCCTACATTACAACAGTGACTACATTTCAAAAAGTACTTCATTGGCTGTAAAGCGCTTTGGGACGTCCTGAGGTCGTGAAAGGCGCTACAGAAATGCAAGTTCTTTCAAATTTTATTCATTTTAGTATCCAAGGGCTATTCTGCCATGAGTGCATAACAGCTCACCACAAACATGTGGTTTCCATTGTGAGTCATCGAATAGTGATCACAAGCAGGACCCTTGGCGGATTTACCTCTTCCCTGACCCTGGGTTGCTGAAGACAGTTGCACGCATGTTGACCATCAGAGCTTCAAGCTGACTGTCAGTGTTTCTCATCCCAGTGCCTGCCTCTCAGCATTTGCTCACAGAAATCAGCCCGGGATAGAACAGAGAAGGCTGAGGGGTGACCTAATAGAGGTCTTTAAAATTATGAAGGGGTTTCGAAAGGGTAGGTGCAGAGAAAAGGTTTCTGCTTGTGGGGGGAGACCAAAACTAGGGGCCATCAATGTAAGATAGTCACTAATAAATCCAATGGGGAATTCAGGAGAAACTCTTTACCCAGAGAGAGGTTGGAATGTGGAACTCGCTGCCACAGGGAGTAGTTGAGGCGAATAGCATAGATGCATTTAAACAAAACCTAGATAAGCACATGAGGGAAAAAGGAATAGAAGGATAAGCTAATAGGGTGAGATGAAGTAGGGTGGGAGGAGGCTCGTGTGGAGCATAAACACTGGCACAGAGCAGTTGGGCCGAATGGCCTGTTCCTGTGCTGTAAAATTCTACGTAATTCCATGTCATTTAAACTTCCTGAGCGGCCTGAGGTTGCCCCAGAACTGCCCCTCGGCGAACGCTTCTTTGCGTGCCCCTTGACCTCCCGCACGGGCTGGGCCGCGTCAGGTGACTCCCGCATGTGAACTGGTTCAGCAGCAAACACGAGGCACCCAGCTGCGGAAACAGTAACTCCGGGCGTTACCGGGCCATCGCCTGGGGCTGTTGTGGTGGTGCTTCATTTATTCAACAAATGTTTTAAATACAGGAAACTCTCTTTTAACCGGCACCTAAATATCCGTAAATCTCTCTTAACCGGCAAAATTCAGGAGTAGGTTCAGGTAAGTTTTACTATATATTAGTGGCCGTGTAACCGGGGTTCCTGGATCTGTGGCCGTGTACGGGGCTCTCGTACCTTGGTAAGTATACCTCTCTGTAATCCAGACTTTTTGATCAACCGGCACCACGCCGGTCCCGTCGGTGCCGGATAAAAAAGAGTTTCTTGTAAAACATTAAATTGCTGACTGCTGCACGACGCCAGGGTAGGATAATTATTTGACAGTGTCTGGGGATTGAACAACGCAGGTATGCCTGGCCAAAGTGCCATCTTTAATAGGACTGAAGAGCAGCTTCCTGGTTTCATGGGGTCTCCTAATGGCAGTATATGATGTAGCAGAACCTGGGGTGAGGTCCTCTGGGTGTGGCTGCCACGTTTGAGTGGGGGGGCATCTGGGTGCAGGTGGTGTAGACAGCGGTGGGGATGTCTGCGAGCAGTCTGGGTGGAGGTGTCTGGGAGCGGTTTGGGGTGGGGGTGTCTGCGAGCAGTCTGGGTGGAGGTGTCTGGGTGCAGGTGGTGTAGGCAGGGGTGGGGATGTCTGTGAGCAGTCTGGGTGGAGTTGTCTGGGAGCGGTTTGGGGTGGGGGTGTCTGCGAGCAGTCTGGGTGGAGGTGTCTGGGAGCAGTTTGGGGTGGGGATGTCTGCGAGCAGTCTGGGTGGAGGTGTCTGGGAGCAGTTTGGGTGGAGGTGTCTGGGTGCAGGTGGTGTCTGGGAGCGGTTTGGGGTGGGGGTGTCTGCGAGCAGTCTGGGTGGAGGTGTCTGGGTGCAGGTGGAGCATGCTGGTGGAATCTACGAGCAGCCAATACCGGTAGTAAGAACATAAGAACAAATAGGAGCAGGAGTAGGCCATTTGGCCTCTCGAGCCTGCTCTGCCATTCAATGAGATCATGGCTGATCTTCTGCCTCAACTCCATTCACTGGCCCTATCGCCATATCCCTTGATGCCCTTACTAGTCAGAAATCTATCGACTTCAGTTTTGAATATACCCAATGACTGAGCCTCCACAGCCCTCTGGGGTAGAGAATTCCAAAGATTCACCACCCTCTGTGTGAAGAAATTTCTTCTCATCTCAGTCCTGAATGGCCTACCCTTTATCTTGAGGCTGTGGTCCCGGTTCTAGACTCCCCAGCCAAGGGAAACATTCTCCCAGCATCCATCCTATCAAGCCCTGTAATAATGTTGTATGCTTCAATGAGATCCCCTCTCATTCTTCTGAATTCAAGAGAATACAGGCCTAGTTTACTCAATCTCTTCTCATACGACAGTCCCGCCATCCCAGGAATCAATCTCGTGAACCTTCGTTGCACTCCCTCTATGGCAAGTATATCCTTCCTTAGGTAAGGAGACCAAAATTGTACACAGTACTCCAGGTGTGGTCTCACCAAGGCCCTATATAATTGAGTAAGACTTCTTTACTCCTGTACCCAAATCCTCTTGTAATGAAGGCCAGCATTCCATTTGCCTTCCTAATGGCTTGCTGCACCCGCACATTCACTTTCAGTGACTCATGTACAAGGACACCCAGGTCCCTTTGAGCATCTGCATTCCCCAATCTTTCACCATTTAGGAAATACTTCGCCTTTCTGTTTTTTCTACCAAAGTGGATAACTTCACATTTATCCACATTATATTCAATCTGCCATGTTCTTGCCCACTCACTGAGCCTGTCGAGATCCCCTTGAAGCCTCTTCACATCCTCTTCACAACTGACACTGCCACCTAGCTTTGTATCATCAGCAAATTTGGAAATGTTACATTTAGTCCCCTCATCCAAATCATTGATATAGATTGTGAATAGCTGGGGCCCAAGCACCGATCCTTGTGGTACCCCACTAGTCACAGCCTGCCATCCTGAAAAAGACCCGTTTATCCCTACTTTTTGTTTTCTGTCTGTTAACCAATTCTCAATTCATGCTAGTATATTACCCCCAATTCCATGTGCCCTAATTTTGTTCACCAACCTCTTGTGTGGGACCTTATCGAAGGCCTTCTGAAAATCCAGATACACCCCATCTACCGGTTCCCCTTTGTCTACTCCACTAGTTACATCCTCAAAGAACTCCAATAGGTTTGTCAAACAGGATTTCCCTTTCATAAATCCATTTTGACTCTGCCCAATCTTACTATTAGTTTCTAAGTGCCCAGTTATTGCATCCTTTATAATAGATTCCAGCATTTTCCCAACTACTGATGTGAGGCTAACAGGTCTGTAGTTCCCCGTTTTCTCTCTCCCTCCTTTCTTAAATAGTGGGGTTACATTTGCTATTCTCCAATCTGCAGGAACCGTTCCAGAATCTATAGAATTTTGGAAGATGATAACCAATGCGTCCACTATCCCAATGGCCACCTCTTTCAAAACCCTAGGATGTAGGTCATCCGGTCCTTGGGATTTATTGACTTTTAGTCCCATTAATTTTGCTAGTACTGATTTTTTACTAATAATGGCCCAAAAATTCGTGAGGAAGCCTTCGTGCGAGGGTAAGGCTTCCCCGCGATCTCTCACTGCGCGTTGGCTTTTTCAGTTCCAGCTCGCACGAACTTGATGTTCTGGACAGCTGCTGTGCAGTGCTTTCGTATCCCACAGGCGTAGTTAATTCGTGCGAGCTGTGGGATCACGTGACTCAGTTAGAGCCAATGGCAGCACACCATCTTCCATTCATAACTTTCACATAAGTGCTGTGAAAGCTATGAATACTATAGCCCCCCAAAAGAACAGCTAAACCTCAATTAAATTTAAAAAAAAACCCATCACATTAATAAAATAAGTATAGTTAAATAAATTAACCATTTTAAATAAAAAATTAAATTTTTGAAAAAATTTAAAATCTTTTAAAAAGTTATAAAAATAAACTTACCTGTCTTTAAAGTCTCTAAAAAAGATATACCTGTTAAAAAAAATTCAAAATAATACTTAATTCACTACTTACCTTGTTAAAAGTGGGTCTTACTCCTCCTTTTTTTATGTGTAGAATCTTCCGTACTTACCTGCGCGTTGAAACCACTAAGTGCACTGCATGCGCGCAGCCTGTAGCGTGCACGCGGTTCACCTAGGAACCGCCCCCTTTTCCATTCACCAAGTGCCGGTTTTCAGCGCATGCGCAGTGCATGCAGAAAACCGGCAATTGGAGACAGAATACGCGAGAGTACACAGTGCGTACTCTCGCGTATCAACACAAATTTTTGGGCCAATAATTTCTTTAAGCTCCTCATTCTCGCCACACCCTTGGTTTTCTCGTATTTCTGGGAGGTTTTTTGTGTCTTCCTCCGTGAAGACAGAAACAAAGTATTTATTTAATTTCTCTGCCATTTCCTCATTCCCCATTATAAATTCTCCCATCTCTGACTGTAAAGGACCTACATTTACCTTCGCCAGTCTTTTCCTTTTCACATACCTATAGAAGCTTTTACAATCCGTTTTTATATTTTTCGCTAGTTTGTGCTCATATTCCATTTTCCCTTTCTTTATCAATTTCTTGATCCCCCTTTGCTGATTTCTAAAAAGATCCCAATCCTCAGGCTGACCGCTTTTTCTGGCAACTTTATAAGCTTCCTCCTTTGACTTAATACTAGCTTTAATTTCTTTTGTTAGCCATGGTTGGATCACTTTTCCTTTTGGGTTTTTATGCCCTAGAGGAATATATGTTTGTTGCAAATAATGCATTATTTCCTTGAATGTTAGCCATTGTATGTCCACCTTCATACCTTTTAGTGTAGTCTCCCAATCTACCATGGCAGAGAAATTAAATAAATACTTTCGGCTGGATTTTGAATGACCCATGGAGTCGGGTTTGGAGGCGTGTGGGGGGTTAAATTTGCGGGGTCGGGGTTTCCGACCCCATCCCGACTCCATCCCGCCTCCACGCAATTTTGACAAAATCAGTCGCGGGGTTCCCGACTCCGTCCCGCCTCCAAGAGGCGGGAGAGGCCATTACAGCCCTTAACAAGCCCTAAATTGGGTCTGTAATGCTATTTTGAATCGTTGTAGCTAGTTTAACCCTTTTCTGACGTGAAGTACGCCTGGTGTGAAACACTCCAGTGAAACCTGGTGGGAGCACAAGTGGATAGCTGACTATGAGCTGCAGGTCCACTATTACAACGGAGATGTGATGAAGGTGGTAGTAGTAGTATTAGGCCTGAAAGTCGCCTCTGATGCTGCTCCATTGAATACCTTCAGAGACAGCCTGGCCTTTGCTGCGAGAGGACTTGGATGGAAAAAAATTCATATTCATATTCTCTCTCTCTCTCTCTCTCTCATATCAATTTTGTATCCAGGTCCAATCACATCAAAAGCCAGGCAGGTCCTCTCTCACCAGCAGCCAGACAATCTCTGAGAGCAGGCAGTCAGCAATGATTACATCATCAGAGGCGGGTTTCAGGCTGAAACCACTAATTGGTTCATGGGTTCCCACATGCTGGAACTCAATTGCCCAATTAAGTTAAAATTGCATCATTCATCCACATTAATCTGGAGTCGGGGGGAAACACGAAATGTGGAGGACACGACCCCAACCCGACCCCAAGACAAAATCCAGCCCAAATTGTTTCTGTCTTCACAGAGGAAGATACAAAAAACCTCCCAGAAATAGGAGAAAACCAAGGGTGTGGCGAGAATGAGGAACTTAAAGAAATTATTATTAGTAAAAAAACAGTACTACCAACTTGTCCCTCATACCCTTGTAGTTTCCTCTGTTTAGATTGAAGACCTTAGTTTCAGATTGGACGACATCACTCTCAAACTTAATGTAAAATTCAATCATATTATGGTCACTTGTCCCTAAAGTCCCTCGTGATATTGCAACTGCAGCAAATGCATTTCCACATAAAGAGGGAAATATTGGGTGGCGCCCCTTTTGGTCAATTTGCTAAAATTAGCGCCCCGGTGACGTTAGCGCCCCTCCGCCAGAAATTCAGTTCTGGCGCCCCAAGCAGGAGGCGGGGCACTACTGGAAGCGCTCCCCTCCTCCTTGGGGCGCTAGAACTGAAGATCGTGGTGCTATGTGCAACAGCGCCACGCGTGTCGGCACGTAGCACCGCGTCATTGCAGGCCTCCCGCCCCTGATTAAAGGGGAGGGGCCTAGCGCTGCGCGCACCGGGGCCCTGCTGGACCACCGGCGAGCGGGGTGCCGTGAAAACAGCCCTGCACTCAAGAGGAGCGCCGGGCTGAGCGATCGCGGCCGGCACCCCGAGGAAAAAAGGGGAAGGGGGCAGGTGCCGGCAGTCGACCAAAAAAAATGGCTGCCTGACACCTGCCCTTTAAGTAGCGCCGCCATCGCTGCTAAAACACTCCCTGACCCTGTCGCACTTATCGTCCATCGATAGGTCAGGGGACGCAAGGGAATTTTGCGGCTGGGGTGCAAGTAGGGCGCTGTCGCACGGCGATGACGTCATCGCCGTTGGCGCAGCGCCACAGGGCGGTACTGGCTACTACTGCCGCTAACCTCCCGCTGAAGGCATTAGCGGCGCCGCACCCGGGCGCATGGGAATTTACGACCCGTTAGTGCCCCGCGGGGGCGCTAACGAGAGGCACAAATCAACCCAATTTTTCCCCCAAAGTGTTAATACGGCATGTCTGGTCTTACGGGTTCTTGAGAATTGAGCAAAGTGTCATCCGCAGAGTTTGGTCGCTGCGTTCCAAGGCAGAGTCTAATTGTCCTGAAATCAATGTTTACATTCCCATTTGTTCAAGTAGGTTTGAAAGGCTTTGAGAGAGAAAGAGCTTGCATTTATACAGCACCTTTCAAGGTGTCCCAAAACACTACAATGAAGTAGGTTTGAAGATTTGATTCTACAAGTCTCTGGAAGGGGACTTGAACCCACACCCTTCCGACCCCAACGGTAAGAGCGCTACCCACTGACCCCTAATGCTGGCAGTCTAAGGGTGCACAGATAGAATGGGCATTTGGATTGCGGGTGCAAATTAAGCCTCATTAATACTTTCGCTGATTGTGTTGCACGAGGCACAGTCCATCTCTGCTTAGGCTCAAGCGTTCCCGGACTCCCGGGTATTTTGCTTCAACCGCTGGTTAGGGATTCTAGGACTAGGGGACAGAGCCTAAAAGTTAGAGCCAGGCCTTTCAGGAGCGAAGTTAGGAAATACTTCTACACGCAAAAGGGCGGTAGAAGTTTGGAACTCTCTGCCGCAAACGGCAATTGATGCTGGGTTGTGGGTTCAAGTCCCCATCCAGAGACTTGTTGCATCAAATCTTCAAAACTACTTCATTGTAGTGTTTGGGGACATTGTGAAAGGTGCTATATAAATGCAGGCTCTTAAATCCGAGATTGTTAGAGTTTTGTGTAGCAAAGGTATTAAGGGACATGGGGCAAAGGCGGGGATATGGAGTTAGGTCGCAGATCAGCCACCGAATGGCGGAGCAGGCTCGAGGGGCTAAATAGCCTACTCCTGTTCCTATGTTCCTAACCCTCGTGACTCGGTGAGCACTCGAGAGGGTGATCCTACCTGTCTAACTGAGAATCACAGTCAAATACTGTTTAATAGAGAAAGACCTGGGAAAGAAACCTCCTGGGGGAATCTTTCCCTCGTGGGGGAATCTAGAACGAGGGGGCATAGTCTCAGAATAAGGGGTCGTCCATTTAAGACGGAGATGAGGAGGAATTTCTTCCCTCAGAGGGTCGTGAATCTGTGGAATTCTCTGCCCCAGAGAGCTGTGGAGGCTGGGTCATTGAATATATTCAAGGCGGAGATAGGCAGATTTTTGAGCAACAGGGGAGTCGAGGGTTATGGGGATCGGGCGGCAAAGTGGAGTTGAGGCCAAAATTGGATCAGCCATGATCTCATTAAATGGCGGAGCAGGCTCGAGGGGCCGAATGGCCTGCTCCTGCTCCTATTTCTTATGTTCTTATGAAACCTCAGCAGAGTGAACAAAAGCTAATTTCGAATATAAATGCATAAAATATTATTATAAGGAATAAGGGATTGCAGTGGCACCAATGGAAAGAACAGCAGCTATTGCTGAATATTTTGCAATCATCGGCATTTTTTCAGATTGCCATGAACTTCACCTCCTTATCCCAATTTCACAGCTGTGTCCTGATTTATTCGTTTCTCTTTTTTTTTATTGGAAATAATGTCATAAATCATAGAATGATACAGCAGAGAAGGAGACCATTGGGCCCATCGTCCCTCTTTTGGTAGAGTTATCCCATTAGTCCCACTCTCCCTGCTCTGTCCCTGGAGCCCTGTAAATTTTCTTCCCCTTCAAGCATTTATCCAGCTGCTTTTTTGAAAGGTAACATTGAATCTGCTTCCACCGCCCTTTCAGGCAGCGCGTGCCAGATTAAAAAGCTTCCAACTGAGTTCTTATGTTCTCGTGGTTGTAGAGTACAACCTCCCCATTCCCGGCATGCCAGGATATTCCTGCAGAGCTTGATTCCAGCTACTGCCCTCCCATTGCCTGGGTTATTTTTGTTGCTGAATATGTTCTTAAAATTAGAGCTAAGCCATTCATGAGGATTTGGAAGGGTAGATACCGAGAGACTATTTTCCTCTGGGGGTGGGGGCGGGGGGGGGGGGGGGAGGGGGCTGGTTGGTGGAATCAGGAACATAAGAACATAAGAAATAGGAGCAGGAATCTCGAATCTTGGCCCCTCGAGCCTGCTCCGCCATTCAATAAGATCATGGCTGACCTTGGGCTCAAAGCCACTTCCCTGCCCGCTCCCCATAACCCTTCACTCCCTTATCTTGCAAAAATCTGTCTATCTCCACCTTAAATGTATTTAATGACCCAGCCTCCACGGCTCTCTGGGGCAGAGAATTCCACAGATTTACGACCCTCTGAGAGAAGAAATTCCTCCTCATCTCAGTTCTAAAAGGGCGACCCTTTATTCTGAAACTATGCCCCCACGAGTTCTAGATTCCCCCACGAGGGGAATGAGGGGGGACATCATCTTAAAATTAGAACTAGGCCATTCAGGAGGGAAATCAGGAAGCACTTTTTTACCCACACAAAGGGTAGTCGGGATCTGGAACTCACTCCCTTCCCCCGCCCCCCAAAAGGCTGTAGATGCTGGGGGTCAATTGGAGCTTTCAAGATTTTTTGTTGGGTAAGGGTATCGAGGGATGTGGAGCAATGGCGTAAAAATGGAGTAGAGGTGCAGATCAGCCACCGTCTAAATGAAGACATGGAAACATTTATACAAGAAGAAAATACTGCAGATGCTGGAAATCTGAAATAAAAACAGAAAATGCTGGAGATACTCAGCAGGTCAGGCAGCATCAGGCAGGTGCATTCTTCGCACCACTCCCACTCAGACCTCACCGTCCTCGGCCTCTTGCATTGTTCCACTGAAGCTCAGCGGAAGCTCGAGGAACAGCACCTCATCTTTCGATTAGGCACTTTACAGCCTTCTGGACTTAACATAGAGTTCAACAATTTCAGATCATAACCTCGGCCCCGATCATATATATATTTTTTATCCACACTTTTTGTTTGTGCCTTCTGTTCTTCTCTCCCACATGGCAGCTGTCTTTCATTCTGCCAGCGCAATTTTACACTTCATCTCGAGCCATCCTTTGTTTCTTAACCTGTCCCATTACCATCTCCTTTTGCCTTTAATATCTCTTAATGTCTCTTAACCTCTCCTGCCTTCTATCCTATCACAGGCCTTCCCTTTTGTTCTTTCATCCCCTCCCCCCTTTCCCAGCCCCTACACTTGCTTAAAAATCTGTTCCATTTCCTGCTTTTTTCCAGTTCTGACGAAAGGTCATCGACCTGAAACGTTAACTCTGTTTCTCTCTTCACAGATGCTGCCTGACCTGCTGAGTATCTCCAGCATTTTCTGTTTTTATTACATGGAAACATTTCTTTTAGTGGAAATAAGAAAGTCAGGTCAAACGTGGTTCGGGGAATTGTAAGTATGCTTCCCCCCACCCCCCATCCCCAAGTCTCGGCCGAACCTTGGTGTCAAGTTGTAGCGATTAAGTGCCTGTCAGTCAGTCAACGCATCCCTGTTCAATAGGATGGAACTAAATACTTTAATCATGATTGATTGCTCTTTTGAAAACTGTCCAACTATTGAATTTGGGACAGCAGCGGATGTTAATGATTTAGCTTAAGCCTTGCTGTCTGCTACTGTCCCACTTTAATGCGGGTTAATGTGAGACAACCTCTTGTTGTTACTTTGACTTCACGTATGCTGGGGGGGGGAAGATAAAAATGAGGCATATGTTTGTTGCAATGTTTCTTCCAATTGGATCAAACTGAGGGAATTATTGACAAGTAGGAATTTTACTGAACTTTATAAAAATTAGCTCACAGATTGACAGCAGCGCCATGGAAATTTCAGTCTTCTTGTGCCAGCCATTTTGTTTTCATTTTTTAGCCGACATATTGTGATGCTGAGACGAACAGTACAGTAACAAAACCACTCAAATATTGGACGTACTTTTGTTCAACAATAAAAACTTACTTTTATAAAGGAGACTTTAACATAGTAAAACGTCCCAAGGTGCTTCACAGCAGCATTAATCATCCTACATTGGCTCCCAGTCCAGCAACGCCTTAATTTTAAAATTCTCATCCTTGTTCTGAAATTCCTCCATGGCCTCGCCCCCTCTCCCTATCTCTGTAACTTCCTCCAGTCCTACAATTCTGGGCCTCTTGCACATCCCCGATTTTCATCGCTCCTCCATTGGTGGCCGTGCCTTCAGCTGCCTGGGCCCTAAGCTCTGGAATTCCTTCCCTAAGCCTCTCCGCCTCTCTACCTCTCTCTCCTCCTTTAAGACGCTCCTTAAAACCTACCTCTTTGACCAAGCTTGGCTGCTGCGTTTCCTACATTACAACAGTGACTCCACTTCAAAAGTACTTCATTGGCTGTAAAGCGCTTTGAGACGTCCGGTGGTCGGGAAAGGCGCTAGAGAAATGCAAGTCTTACTTTCTTTTATGTGGCTCCTGTGGAGCACCTTGGGAGGTTTCATTACGTTAAAAGCGCTGTATAAATACAAGTTGTTATTGATGTAAATGGGCCCAAGTGACATTGTGGCAATCCTGACGTTGGCACACATGCACTGACATTGGGCTATCCAGAGTAACAAACCCACCAATAGATTATATCCAAAGGGAAGAACGCCAGAAGCTACATTGGCAATCATGTCGCGGCGGTTTGATGAATGGACATTCGGACTTTCCCACAACAGAAAATAAAGTGGTTCTCATTGGAATTCAAATTTCCAGCATGAATGTTAGTCCAAGAAATTGTACGTTGTGTTAAAATGCACTGAAATTATTTACCACGATACAATTACAATAAAAGGGGTCAGAAACTTAAACAGAAAAGGAGCTAAGAAGTAGAAACAAGCTTGGCCTGGTCGCTGGAAACAGGTTTTGACACAAATCATCTCAGGTGAGGGGGCTCAATCTTTGGTGCAACCTGCATAGGTTTCTGGGTACGAACAGTTAATCATGCTTAAGGTCAGCTAGCCAGCACTGAACGATGGTGCTCCATGAATCTTGCAGCTAAGTAATAAAAGGTGTTTATAATGGGAATAAGTTGTTCTGAACAGGAATTTTGGCAGGGTCTTTATGAATTGAGTTTACATGCTTTCTTGGGTTATGGTGCATTACAGGTTTATATGTTACTTGCAGTTATGTATAGCGAAGTTCTTACATTTCATTAATCCTAGTTTTTGAGGGTTGACAGGGTTAGGGTATTGTCCTTTTATACGTAGGGACATAGGAACAGGAGGAGGCCATTCAGTCCCTCGAGCCTGTTCCGCCATTCAATGAGATTACGCCTGATCTGTATCTTAACTCCATCTACCTGGTTCCGTAACCCTTAATACCCTTACCTAACAAAAATCTATCAATCTCAGTTTTCCTACATTACAACAGGGACTACACTTCAAAAATACTTCATTGGCTATAAAGCACTTTGGGACATACTGAGGTCGTGAAAGGCGCTATAGAAATGTAAATCTTCCTTTTTCTTTTTTTGACGGCTGGAGATAGTCGAAGAGGGTTGTTCAGAAGGCTCGCTGAGCACTGAGTGAGGGTGAGGTGTAGTCTCTCCGAGTGCTCATGCGGGGAGTGTGATGCAAGGATCTCCTTGGATAACTGATGGCCCCATGTTTGGGCTGGAAAGCCAGGTGGACCTGCAGGGAGGGAGCCTACGCTTCATGGAATTTCTCCAGTTCCGGTCTCGGCTTGGAGGTCAGACCCACAGAAATAAATGGAAAACACCGTTACATGGAATGCCGCGTCAGTCTACCAAGTGTACGGGTGTCCGGCCTCCCACCTTGTACCCTCCGTAAGCTTGAGCTCATCCAAAACTCTGCTGTCCCTTTCCTAACTCGCACCAAGTCCCGTTCACCCATCACCCCTACATTGGCTCCCGGTCCGGCAATGCCTCAAGTGTTAAATTCTCATCCTCATGTTCAAATCCCTCCATGGCCTCGACCCTCCCTATCTCTGTAGCCTCCTCCAGCCCCACAACCCTCCGAGATCTCTGCACTCCTCCAATTCTGCCCTCTTGCGCATCCCCGATTTCCTTCGCTCCACCATTGGAGGCTGTACCTTCAGTTGCCTGGGCCCTGAGCTCTGGAATTCCCTCCCTAAGCCTCTCCCCCTCTCTACCTCTCTCTCTCCTCCTTTAAGCCACTCCTTAAAACCTACCTCTTTGACCAAGCTTTCGGCCATTTGTCCCAATAGCTCCTCGTGTGGCTCGGTGTCAAATTTTGTCTGATTACTCTCCTGTGAAGAGCCTTTGGACGTTTATCTACGTTAAAGGCGCTATATAAATGTTGGTGATGTCATGTTCATTGGAGCGCATGTAATGCTTCATCCACCATGATAGACTAAACATCCAAAGATTTGGAATTCTGCACCAATGAGTTATGTGTTCAATACATCGCTGCTCAAATCAGGCAAAGAGGGAAGGAGAGAGCCACCACTGAGGATCAAAAAGCAATTGGACAACCAATTAAACTGCACAAGACAGGTCCGCAAAATGCAGAGTTTGAGCTGCAGAATCTTAATGTGTGCAAAGGTCTTTTAAACCTTAGTTATTCCTTTTTCAGTTGATCTTGACTTACATTAAACCCTAAAACAAGTTCATTGTAAGAACTTTACAGTGATCTCTTGCTTTCACTTGATGTCCAGCCACAGCAAAAAAAAAGAGATAATGCACAAGGTCGCAACTGTGATGCAGGAAGCTTCTCGTGCATCAGGCTCCCACTGAATTACATCGAGTCTACAGTACACAAACAGGCCATTCGGCCCAACTGGTCCATGCCGGCGTTTATGCTCCACACGAGCCTCCTCCCACCCTATCTGATCTCACCCTATCTCCATATCCTTCTATTCTTTTCTCCCTCATGTGCTTATCTAGCTTCCCCTTAAATACATCTATTCTATTCGCCTCAACTACTCCCTGTGGTAGCGAGTTCCACATTCTCCCCACTCTCTGGGTAAAGAAGCTTCTCCTGGATTCCCTATTGGATGTATTAGTGACTATCTTATATTGATGGCCCCTAGTTTTGGACTCCCCCATGAGGGGAGACATCTTCTCTGCATCTACCCTATCAAACCCGGTGGACCTGGACTGGATCTGTCACTTAAATTGTGTTCTGAATCATTGTAGGTTCATCTCCTGATGGCAGTGCCTCAGAGTTATGACGGTTTCACGGTCAACAGCTCATCACTATCTCACCCAAGTGGCCATTGTTCATCCATGACCTTGGACAATGAGTTTCAGTAGGTTCTTCGATCAGATGAGCTTGCTTTGGTCTTCATCCTTGCAATTGGAACGTAGCCTTTCCAATGGTGGTAACTGGATAGTGATCAGAAGTGGGAAACCCCCCACATCCCACTCTTCTTTACTCTTCCCTTGGCGTGGGACACTGAGGACAATTGGGGCGCTCCTACGACCAACTTGGCTGAAATCAGTAACCCAACAAAGACATAGGATTGAAGCTGGGACCCTCTGGCTCTGCATGGCCCAGTACCACACCATGTGCTACATTTACCCATTCTGGGTCTCTCAGGTGTCCTGCATATTCCTCAATGAGAATCTAAGTGGCATCTATTTTTTTAAATTCTAATAATATCGAACATCAATCAAAAAGAGGGGCCTGCTGTTGCAGTGATTAGAAGCCCACTGGGAGCTGAGTTTGAATGGAAATCAGAATGAAAACAGTCCCCTTTCGCTGTCATGGTCACAATGTGTCATAAATGTGGTCAGTTTTAGCTCACAGCAAAAAAGCTGCCCATATTTCTGCATAAATTGCTAAATTAGATGCAGTTAAGCATGGACCACTAGGAACCTGTCCGAGACTCATCCAGGGGGCTGCAGGGAGATATCATCCCACCAGTCTGGCTCGGATTCAGACACAGGCAGAGGTGAAAGTGCTGCGTGTAACTCAACGCACCACCCAGCCACCTAACTGAGGTTTATTAAGGCTGCAATTCTCCTCCCTTCCTTCTATAATAAGACTTGAGGCTCGCGTTGAACTGTTAAAATATTCTCTTCGAAGTGTGATCAAGACATCAAAGCTTTCACAGTAGGAGTGAATTTCACACCATTGAGCTTCAGTCATGTTCCTGCAAATTACCGGGCCACCACCCAAGGTCAAAGAATAATTGATAACACTGTGAAGTTCTCATTTTAGCAGTTCAACGTCATTAGTTCATCTCGGTGTGCAGATGTCTTTAAAAGGACAACATCTTAGAACAGCTGGGACCGACTGGCCTGCTCAGTGTTGTCATGGATACAGAGCCATTTCAGAAATATTATAGTACAACTGCTTGATGCACTCATACAAAAGATCTTTGCTCCTTTCAAAGGCCTCGCCCCTCCCTATCTCTGTAATCTCCTCCAGCCCCACAACGCCCCTGAGATATCTGCGCTCCTCTAATTCTGGCCTCTTGAGCATTCCTGATTTTCATCGCTCCACCATCGGCGGCTGTGCCTTCAGCTGCCTAGACCCTAAGCTCTGGAATTCCCTCCCTAAACCTCTCCGCCTCTCTACCTCTCTTTCCTCCTTTAAGACACTCCTTAAAACCTCTTTGACCAAACTTTGATCACCTGCTTTTGATCATCTGCCCTAATATCACATTACAACAGTGACTACACTTCAAAAAAAGTACATTGACTGTAAAGCGCTTTGAGACGTCCGGTGGTCGTGAAAGGCGCTATATAAATGCAAGTCTTTCTTTCTTTCTTTCTTTCTTTCTTTAAGCGGCTGGGTGTCAAATTTTGTTTGATAACGCTTCTGTGAAGCGCCTTGGGATGTTTCACTACGTTAAAGGTGCTATATAAATACAAGTTGTTGTTGTTGTTGTTGTTGCTATTTAAAATAAGTGGACAGAGGAGTTGATATAAGCATGTGCAGGCTGGTGGATGTGATTTGCAGGCTATGTTATTCTCCCCTCCCTATCTTCGGGTCTACACCACATGCGTCATGCATGGCATTTGATAGGAGATTTAATCATGTTCAAAATCATGAATAGGTTTTGATGGAGTTAATAAGGAGAAACTGTTTCCAGTGGCAGGAGGGTCGGTAACCAGAGGACACAGATTTAAGGTGATTGGCAAAAAAACCAGAGGCAACATGAGGAAACATTTTTTTACACAGCGAGTTGTTGTGATCTGGAACGCGCTGCCTGAAAGGGCGGGTGGTGGAAGCAGATTCAATAGTAACTTTCAAAAGAGAATTGGATAAATAATTGAAAAAGAAAAATGTGCAGGGCTATGGGGAAAGAGCAGGGCGGGGAGCGGGACTAATTGGAGAGCTCAACCAAAGAGCCGGCACAGGCACGATGGGCCGAATGGCCAACTTCTGTGCTGCATGACTCTAATGCTATTATTTGCACCTCGGCTGGTCATTGACCGGAACCGAGCATTACTGTGCCACGACTGCTACCAAACATGGCAGGCATCTGCTCAATGAGCTGAGGGCAGAGAGGTCCACACCAGAGTAGCAGTTAGAACAATTATGTTCATCCACACACAGAATAACAGTTGCAACACTCTTCATCAGCAGGCACCAAGTTTCTCTTAGCTCCAGTATCTGCAGTACATGTGTCTAAATAGTAGACCTCTTGGGAGATACGCACTGCTAGTGCCAGAGAAAGGTCTGTAGCTCCACTCTGATTTACTCAATCTCAGCCGAAATTACTCCCAGCTATACATTTCAGAGGAGCCCTCTGGGCAGACTAGTTAGCAGAGCCATCATTCTTCTCTGACCTGCTCCTCAAGAGATGCAAAAAAACTTCAGCTTGTCCTTTTCTTTGCTGTGTACAACCCACTCGCTACCGGTTTCAGTTCCCTTCTGCATCAATTCCAGCTGAAAGGTAAGGAACTTCACTCCTCTTGAGTGCGACATCTATCTCGAGGCTCCCTTGGTCTACAGGCCTCCGAGATTGAGTATTTCCCCATTCCTCAGACCTGTCAGCTGTGGCTCAGTGGGTAGCACCCTCAGCCTCTCTAGTTCAATAGATCGTGGGTTCAAGTCCCACTCCAAGAGACTTAAGCACAAAAAATCTCGGCTGATGCTCCAGTGCAGTACTGAGGGAGTGCCACACTGTCGGAGGTGCCGTCTTTCGGATGAGACATTATACCAAGGCGCTGCCTGCCCTCTCAGGTGGACGGAAAAGATCCCAAGGGCACTATTTCGAAGAAGAGTAGAGGAGTTATCCTTGATGTTCTGGCCGATATTTATCCCTCAACCAACATCACGAAAACAGATTATCTGGTCATTATCACATTGCTGTTTGCTCTGTGCAAATTGGCTGCTGTGTTTCCTAACAGTGACTACACTTCAAAAAAGTACTTAATTGGCTATAAAGCGCTTTGGGACATCCGGTGGTCGGGAAAGGTGCTATAGTAAATGCAAGTGTTTCTTTCTTTACTGCTTCTTCTGGCCTGACTTTCAATACAAACACACTTACAAGGCTGCTGCTTCAGGATCCCCCACCCCCCTAATAAAATGGACAGTTACCATGGTAATCTACCCAACCCGTAAAACTGTAGGTTTCATTGGGGACTTCTTAATTCTGGAGATTTGCTGTTGACAATCCTAACTCTAATTAACACAAAAGCAAACTACTGCGGATGCTGGAAATCTGAAAAAAAAAAAATACTCAGCAGGTCAGGCAGCATCTGTGGAGAGAGAAGCAGAGTTAACGTTTCAGGTCGATGACCTTTCGTCAGAACTGGAAAAAGTTAGAGATGTATCTCTCCTGCCTATCACAGACCTTCCCTTTTGTTCTTTCCTCCCCTCCCCCCTTTCCCTGCCCCCCCCCCCCCCCCACTTGCTTACATCGCTCACTTTTTCCAGTTCTGTTGTAAGGTCACCAACCTGAAACATTGGGCCAAAAATTCGGCCCTTGCCGGGTGAGTACGCACTGTGTACTCACCCGTAAGGCCTCCTGAAGTGCTGGTTTCCTGCATGCACTGCGCATGCGCGGGAAATCGGAACTTCCGGTCTGGTGAAGGGAGCGGTTCAGAGGTGAACCGCGTGCGTGGTAGAGGCTGCGCGCACGCAGCAAACGTAGGTTTTTTTTCAGGTTTCTACGGGAGGGTAAGTATTGAAGAACCTGCGCTTTTAAAAAGGAGGCGCAGGACCCGTTTTCAACAGGGTAAGTGGTTAATTAATTATAATTTAAAAATTTTTCAACAGTTTTATCTTTTTTAGATACTTTAAAGAAAGGTAAGTTTATTTTTAGCACTGTTAAAAAGTATTTTAATTTTTTCAAAATTTTTTAATTTTTGTTTAAAGTAGTTAATTTATTTAACTTATAGTTATTTTATAAATGTGATGGTTTTTCTTAAATTTATTTGAAGTTTAGCTGTTCTTTTGGGGCCGATTTCAATTCATAGATTTGACAGGTCTTCCTGTCAAATCTATGAGAAGTCGCACAACACCAGGTTATAGTCCAACAGTTTTATTTAAAATTACGAGCTTTCGGAGCTGCTGCTCCTTCGTCAGGTAGAGGTACGTACCTCTACCTGACGAAGGAGCAGCAGCTCCGAAAGCTCGTAATTTTAAATAAAACTGTTGGACTATAACCTGGTGTTGTGCGACTTCTCATTTTTGTCCACCCCAGCCCAACACCGGCATCTCCGCATCATGTCAAATCTATGAATGAAAGATGGTCTGCTGCCATTGGCTCTCCATGGCCCACGTGATCCCAGGGGACGCATCGCACTAACTACGCCCCTGGGACACGCAAGCACTGCGCGCCGGCACTTGGAGCAGGCCCAGGAGCTGAAGTTCCCGTGGGCCCAGAGGTCAACGGCAGGCGCGGTAAGGTAAGTGCGCGTGCAATCCTTACCCCCGCGGTAAGCCGGAGAGGCGAATTTCAGGGCCAACAACTCTGTTTCTCTCTCCACAGATGCTGCCTGACCTGCTGAGTATTTCCAGCATTTTCTGTTTTTAACCCCTTCCTCTAGTTAGCTTTCTGATTAAAGAAACTTAAAGAGAATTTAAATTTAAAGAGAAGAGGGTTGGAATACAAAGGGGTAGAATTATGTTGTAGTTATATATGGTTTGACCCCATTTAGAGTATTGCATTCAGTTCTGGGCACCACACCTCAGGAAGGATATATTGACCTTGGAAGGGGTGCAGCGCAGATTCACCAGAATGGTACCGGGGCTAAAAGGGTTAAATTATGAGGACAGGTTGTCCAGACTATTCCTTCAAGTATAGAAGATTAAGGAGTGATCTAATTTTTTTTTAATTCGTTCATGGGATGTGGGCGTCGCTGGCAAGGCCAGCATTTATTGCCCATCCCTAGTTGCCCTTGAGAAGGTGGTGGTGAGCCGTCTTCTTGAACCGCTGCAGTCCGTGTGGTGAAGGTACTCCCACAGTGCTGTGAGGGAGGGAGTTCCAGGATTTTGACCCAGCGACGATGAAGGAATGGCGATATACTTCCAAGTCAGGATGGTGTATGTGACTTGGAGGGGAACTGGGAGGTGGTGGTGTTCCCATGCGCCTGCTGAGGTGTTTAAGATGATTAAAGGAGTTGATAGGGTAGAGAGAGAGAAACTATTTCCTCTGGTGGGGGGAGTCCAGAACAAGGGGGCATAACCTTAAAATTAGAGCTAGGCAGATCAGGGGTGATGTCAGGAAGCACTTCTTCACACAAAGGGTGGTGGAAATCTGGAACTCTCTCCCCCAAAAAACTATTGAGGCCGGGGGTCAATTGAAAATTTCAAAAATGAGATTGATAGATTTTTGTTGGGCAAGGATTATGGAGCCAAGGCGGGTAAACATAGAATCTAGGAGCAGGAGTAGGCCATTCGGCCCGTCGAGCCTGCTCCACCATTCAATACGATCATGGCTGATCATCCAAATCCAGTACCCTGTCCCTGCTTTAATCCCCACAGTACACATATCCCACCCTACCCCCGTAACCCCACGTATTTAATTCCCCCTAACATATCCCATCCTATCCCCATATATTTAATCCCCTCCTAACACTAAGGGTCAATTTATCATAGCCAAATCAACCTAACCTGCACATTTTTGGACTGTGGGAGGAAACCGGAGCACCCGGAGGAAACCCACGCAGACACGGGGAGATTGTGCAAACTCCACACAGACAGTCACCCGAGGTCAGATTCGAACCCGGGTCCCTGGCGCTGTGAGGCACCAGTGCTAACCACTATGCCACCGTGTTGATGGTGTTAAGATATAGATCAGCCATGATCTAATTGAATGGTGGAACAGACTCGAGGGGCTGAATGCACATGTTTCTCTTTTGAAACAGGCAGAGTCTCAGTTGTTGGGACTGAATTCACATCATGAACCTACACAGCATTCTTTGTGGGCAAACTCATCCCAATCGTAATGGACAAGGTATTTAGAGCGTTACTCATTCACCAGGCTGAGCCCCTGGTACAGAAAATTGAAACCGTTGCCTTTCTCTTATTGACGATTTTAGTTTCGCTCCTCAGAGAGTCTCCCTGGCGATCCTCCCCTTCCTCTGTGGTCAGGGTCCTTGACTCCTCCACTTCGAGCCGAGCTATTAATCTCGTCCGCCGGTACTTAATGACTGGCTCGCTTCCTCCCCAGCTTGGTGAGCTAGGTCGGTTCTGCTTTAAGTGAACTGAAGGCTGAATGGAGATTGGAAGTTTCCTGGTGAGTGAGCAGAAATCCAAATTCCAAAATCATTCGCGCTCTGCATTCGCTCCTGCAGAACTCCCTTCGGTTCCCCGAGGGCATGAACTTTCCTCCCTTGTGCCTCCTAATACCCTGTCCTACACACCCTTCCTCCTTACTCTACAAAGACTTATCCCACGGCCTCAGAAACCTTGGAGCTCCTTACCTCTCCCGCCCCAGACATCCCTTCCTCCTTTAGTCTAATGGCTTTTGAAAGCCAATTTTGTCATCATCTAATCATCGCTTCTTCATTTACCTCATCCTCTTCTTCTTTTCCCTTTCAACAACAACAACAACTTGCATTTATATAGCATCTTTAACGTCTAGTAAAACATCCCAAGGCGCTTCACAGGAGCGTTAACAAACAAAATTTGGCACCGAGCCACATATCGAGATCTCGGAGAGTTGTAGGGCTGGAGGAGATTACAGAGCTAGGGAGGGGCGAGGCCATGGAGGAATTTGAAAAAGAGGATGAGAATTTTAAAATCAAGGCGTTGTCGGACCGGGAGCCAATGTAGGTCAGCGAGCACAGGGCTGATGGGCGAACGGAACTTGGTGCGAGTTAGGACACGGGCAATTTTGGTTGAGTCAAGTTTACGGAAGGTGCAAGATGAGATGGTGTCCTGCACTATCAAGGGTTGTCCCTTTTCACCCAGGTTCCACAAATAAGGAAAATGCTATTGTTTGATGTAGGATCACTAATCCCATGACGCTGCATTGTAGCAGCTGTGGCTCAGTTGGTAGCACACTTGTCTCTGAGTCAGAAGATTGTGGTTTCAGGTCCCACCCTTGGAGATCTTGAGTACAAAAATCAAGGCTGACACTCCCAGTCAATACGGAGGGAGTGCTGCACTGTCGGTGGTGCCGTCTTTCGGTTGAGATGTTAAATCAAGGCCCCGTCTGCTCTCTCACTTTGGAGCATCCACGATTCTGAGAGGGTTGTGAATAGCACATTTAGTGAGTTGGTCACACCGCAGGTTAAGGCCAGAGTAGATAGTACATGGGTGACCAAAAGGCAGAGCAAGGGCAGGAAGGTAGTGCAGGAATCCCCTGGGGTTGTCTCCCTCAGCAACAGGTTCACCGCCTTAGGTGCTGTTGTCGGGGGGGATGACTCATCGGGGGAAGGCACCAGCAGCCAGGCTCATGGCACCATGACTGGCTCTGTTGCAAAGAAGGGAGGGAAAAAGAGTGGCAGGGCTATAGTAATAGGGGATTCGATTGTAAGGGGAATAGATAGGAGTTTCTGTGGTCGCGACCGAGACTCCAGGATGGTAATTTGCCTCCCTGGTGCAAGGGTCAAGGATGTCTCGGCGCGGGTGCAGAACATTCTGGAGGGGGAGGGGGAACAGCCAGTTGTCGTGATACATGTTGGTACCAACGACGTAGCTAAAAAAAGGGAAGAGGTCCTACAAGTAGAATTTAGGGAGTTAGGAGCCAAGCTAAAAAGTAGGACCTCGAAGGTAGTAATCTCTGGATTACTACCAGTGCCACGTGCTAGTAAGAGTACAGAGAACAGGATAGTTAGGCTAAATACGTGGCTTGAGCAGTGGTGTAAGAGGGAGGGTTTTAAATTTTTGAGGCATTGGGACCAGTTTTGTGGTAGGTGTGACCTATACAAAAGGGACGGTCTACACCTGTGCAAAGATGGAACTGATGTTCTCGGGGTAAATTTTGATAAAGCAGTTCAGGAGCATTTAAACTAGTATGGCAGGGGGCTAGAAACCCATGTAGTGAAATAGAGGAAAGTGAAAGGCAGACAGAAATAAATGGTAAAAAGGAGAGGAACAAAAAACAAAGGGCCAAACTAATTCATAAAAAATGTGAGCATAAAAAAAGCCTGAGGGTTTTATACCTTAATGCGAGAAGCATCAGGAACAAGGTAGATGAATTAGCTGTGGAAATAGAGGTTAATAATTATGATCTAATTGGGATTACGGAAACATGGTTGCAGGGTGAGCAGGGCTGGGAGCTTAACATACAGGGGTATTCAGTATTTAGGAAGGATCGACAAAAAAGAAAGGGAGGAGGGGTAGCATTGCTGGTAAAAGAGGGGATAAATGCAATTGAAAGGAAGGATATTAACTCAGTTAATACAGAATCTATATGGGTGGAGCTAAGAAATAGCGAGGGGCGAAAAACATTAATAGGAGTGGTATACAGGCCTCCAAATAGTAAAATAGAGGTTGGGGAGGGCATCACGAGGGAAATTAGAGAAGCGTGCAATAAGAGCACAGCTGTCATCATAGGTGACTTTAACTTACATATAGATTGGACTAGCCTAATCAGTAAAAATAATGAGGAGGAGGAATTCCTTGAGTGTTTAAGGGATGGTTATCTGGATCAATATGTCGAGGAACCAACTCGGGAACAGGCTATATTGGACTGGGTACTGTGCAATGAGAAGGGACTAATTAGTAATCTTGTTGTACGGGGACCCTTGGGTCAGAGCGATCATAACATGATCGATTTCTCACTCGAAATGGAGAGCGAAGAAATTGACTCAGAGACTCAGGTCCTGAATTTAAACAAGGGGAATTATGATGCCATTAGACGGGAACTGAGTAGGTCTGATTGGACAACGTTCCTGGGAGGACTGGAGGTAGATAAACAATGGCAAGCATTTAAAGATAGAATGACAAAATTGCAAAAATTGTTTATACCAATCTGGCATAAAAGGAAATCTAAAAAGGTGACTCAACCGTGGATAACAGGGGAAATTAGAGACAGCATAAAATCCAAAGATAGGGCGTATAAAATAGCCAAAAAACGCGCCAGAGCGGAAGATTGGGAACAGTTTAAGATAGAGCAAAGGAGGGCAAAGGGCTTAATCAAGAAGGGCAAAATAGCTTACGAAAGCAAGCTGGCGGAAAATATAAAAACTAACTCCAAAAGCTTTTATAAGTATATCAAGAGGAAAAGACTGGTGAAAACCAAAGTTGGTCCATTGCAGTCAGATACGGGGGAATATATAATGGGAAATAAGGAAATGGCAGACCAACTAAATGCATACTTTGGGTCAGTCTTTACGAAGGAAGACACAAAAAACCTCCCTGGGATATCGGGAAAAATAGGGACATTGGCAAAGGAGGAACTGACGCAAATCAATATCTCTAAGGATATGGTGTTAAGGAAGCTAAAGGGATTGAAGGCGGACAAATCCCCAGGGCCTGATAACATGCATCCTAGGGTACTGAAGGAGGTGGCCCTAGAGATAGCGGATGCACTAAGCATGATTTTTCAGAATTCATTAGACTCGGGAACAGTGCCCATGGATTGGAGGGTAGCTAACGTTACCCCACTATTCAAAAAGGGGGGTAGGGAAAAAGCAGGTAATTACAGACCTGTAAGCCTTACATCAGTTGTGGGCAAAATGCTGGAGTCCATCATTAAGGATGAAATAGCCGAGCACTTAGCAAATGGGGACAGGATAGGACAGAGTCAACATGGATTTACAAAGGGTAAATCGTGCTTGACTAATCTATTGGAATTTTTTGAGGGAGTAACTGGTAAAATAGATGGGGGAGAGCCAGTAGATGTGGTGTACCTGGACTTCCAAAAGGCCTTCGATAAGGTCCCACATAAAAGATTAGCATGGAAAATTGAAGCTCATGGGATAAAGGGGAAAGTATTGACGTGGATAGAGAACTGGCTGTCAGATAGAAAACAGAGAGTTGGAATAAACGGCTCATTTTCTGAATGGCAGGCAGTAACAAGTGGGGTACCACAGGGATCTGTCCTGGGTCCCCAGCTGTTCACAATTTATATTAACGACCTGGATCAGGGAGTCGAATGCAGCATTTCCAAATTTGCAGACGACACTAAACTAGGAGGGGGGGTGGGCTCAGAGGAGGAGACCAGGAAGCTCCAGAGCGATTTGGACAGACTGGGTGATTGGGCGGATAAATGGCAGATGCACTATAATGTGGACAAGTGCGAAGTTATCCACCTTGGGTGCAGGAACGGGAGGGCAAATTATTATTTAAATGGCAATAAATTGGGAGAGGGGGAAGTACAGAGAGACCTGGGTGTTCTTGTACACCAGTCACTGAAGGCGAGCATGCAGGTGCAACAGGCGGTCAAGAAGGCAAACGGTATGCTGGCCTTCATAGCAAAAGGGTTGGAATACAGGAACAGGGATACCTTGCTGCAGCTGTACAGGGCACTGGTGAGACCACACCTCGAGTACTGTGTACAGTTTTGGTCGCCTCATCTGAGGAAAGATGTTCTTGCCATGGAGGGGGTGCAGCGGCGATTCACCAGGCTGATACCAGGAATGGCGGGATTGACCTATGAGGAGAGACTATGTAGTTTAGGGATGTACACACTGGAGTTTAGAAGATTGAGAGGGGACCTCATAGAAGTGTATAAAATTCTGACAGGTCTAGACAGATTAGATGCAGAAGGAATGTTTCCCTTGGCGGGTGAGAACAGAACTAGAGGACATAATTTAAGGATAAGGGCTAAACCATTTAGGACAGAAATGAGGGGGAATTTCTTCACTCAGAGAGTGGTGAACCTGTGGAACTCATTGCCACAGAGGGCAGTGTACGCCAGCTCATTAAATATATTTAAGAGGGAATTAGATATATTTCTACAGGCAAAAGGGGTTAAGGGTTACGGAGAGAAGGCGGGGACGGGATACTGAATTGAAGGATCAGCCATGATCTCATTAAATGGCGGAGCAGGCTCGAAGGGCCGGATGGCCTACTCCTGCTCCTATCTTCTATGTATCTATGTATCTATGACATAAAAGATCCCACGGCACTATTTCCAAGAAGAGCAGTGGAGTTATCCCTGGTCAATATTTATCCCTCAATCAACATCACTGATTATCTGGTCATTGCTGTTTGTGGGAGCTTGCTGTGTGCAAACTGGCTGCCTTGTTTCCTACATTACTCTACTCATTGGAATACAGAAGAATGAGAGGCGATCTTATCGAAACATATAAGATTGTGAGGGGGCTTGATCGGGTGGAGGCGGGGAGGATGTTTCCACTGATGGGTGAGACTGGAACTAGGGGGCATAATCTTAGAATAAGGGGCTGCCGTTTCAAAACTGAGATGAGGAGAAACTTCTTCACTCAGAGGGTAGTAAATCTATGGAATTTGCTACCTCAGAGAGCTGTGGAAGCTGCGACATTAAATAAATTTAAAACGGAGATAGACAGTTTCCTAGCTGATAAGGGAATGAAGGGTTATGGGGAGCGAGCAGGGAAGTGGACGTGAGTCTAGGTTCGGATCAGCCATGATCCTATTGAATGGCGGAGCAGGCCCGAGGGGTCGTATGGCCGACTCCTGCTCCTACTTCTTGTGTTCTTATTACAACAGTGACTACACGTCAAAAAGTACCTCATTGGCTGTAAAGCACTTCGGGACATCCGGTGGTGTGAAAGGCGCTACATAAATGCAAGTCTTTCCTTCTAGAATCTAGCAATAAAAAAAAAACTGAGGTAATATAAACTGGTTGCTGTTTTGAATCTATCCAGGCCAGGTCGAGCAGACTGTGACTGCAAATCCCAATCGTTGGTGATTCCTAGTTGATTTGGAAGCAAGGTTAAGGGCTTTTTGCTGGGTTCAAAATAAAATATCTATTTTTAAGTTTGATTTTTAAAATATTTTTTTTACTGCTCAGGAGTTGTGGGTGCTGAGGGGAATCGGTGACGTCCCCTCTCTCACCACCTTTAATCAGGATTCCGCACTCCCGTGTTAGTTTAACCTCCCTTTATTTATACTGCACCAACAACACGTTTTAACCTCAATCGCAAAAGAGATGGCACCAGTCAGCAGTCATTCCCATATCTCACACCAACAATCTTTAAGGCCTCTCTCAGGACGGCACTGACAATTTAATGACAATCTGTGTCTACTTAGGAGCAGTTTAACAGTATTTGCCGACACCCATGAGGTCCTGCTTTGAGACGGGCCAAACGCATTTCACAAAAAGATGGAATCGTTTAAGTAGGTAATGAAGCAGGGCATGTTTCTGCAAGCTATATATCTTTGTCAACCGTGGCTCAGTTGATAGCACTCTTGTTACCGAGTCAGAATGGTTTGTGGGTTCAACCCCCTCTCCAAAGATCTTCGAGCACATAATCAAGGCTGACGCTCCCAGTGCAGTACCGCGGGAGTGCAGCACTGTCAGAGGGGCCACCTTTTGGATGAGAGGCTAAATTGAGGCCCCCGTCTGCTCTCTCGGGTGGACGTAAAAGATCCCGTGGCACTATTTCGAAGAAGAGCAAAGGGAGTTATCCCCGGTGTCCTGGACAATATTTATCCCTCAACCAGCATAACAAAAACAGATGATCTGGTCATTATCACATTGCTGTTTGTGGGAGCTTGCTGTGCGCAAATTGGCTGCCGCATTTCCGACATTACAACAGTGACTCCACTTCAAACATACTTCATTGGCTGTAAAGTGCTTTGGGACGTCCAGTGGTCATGAAAGGCGCTATATAAATGCAAGTCTCTCTTTCTTTGATTATCTCTCTGCTGAGGTGTGATAAAGGGCAGTTAGAAAGATTAACTGTAATCATCTGGCAGTGTTCTCTGACTATATATGCTGTGCCTATATGCATCTCTTCACTTCACCTGACGAAGGAGCAGCGCTCCGAAAGCTTGTGATTTCAAATAAAGCTGTTGGACTATAACCTGGTGTTGTGCGACTTCTCACATTTGTCCACCCCAGTCCAACACCGGCATCTCCGCATCATAACTTTTATTACCACAGTGACTCCACTTCAAAAATACTCCATTGGCTGTAAAGCACTTTGGGACGTCCTGAAGTTGTGAAAGGCGCAATAGAAATGCAAGTCCTTTCTTAACAGTGCTAAGTTGTGCCTGATCTGCAACTGACCCTGGAAGACCTTCTAAGGTCATGGGAGGTTCCCTCGTCAGCCTGGAAATAATGGAGTGTCAGATCCACTCGGGACATCTCCAGGGCACCAGCTCGCTAATGAGGCTGGAAGGTCTGCTCGAAGAGGGCCTGTCCCGTCACATCGCGCCCCCCCCACCCCCAAACCCCATAAATGTACCCCTCAATTCTTACCCAGACTGCACTGGGCTGGTGACAAAAAAATGCTGGATTGAATCCTACATTTTTCAGAACTGTACATATTCTGAAATTTTAAAATAAACAGCTATTGGTACAAATGAAGAGGTTTGTGTGTCTGTGTGTGTCTGTGTGTGTGTCTGTGTGTGTGTCTGTGTGTCTGTGTGTGTGTCTGTGTGTCTGTGTCTGTGTGTATCTGTGTGTGTGTGTCTGTGTGTGTGTCTGTCTGTGTGTCTGTGTGTGCTGTGTGTGTGTCTGTGTGTGTGTGTGTCTGTGTGTGTGTGTGTGTGCTGTGTGTGTGTGTGTCTGAGTGTGTGTGTGTGTCTGTGTGTGTGTGTCTGTGTGTGTCTGAGTGTGTGTGTGTGTCTGTGTGTGTGTGTGTGTGTCTGTGTGTGTTTGAGTGTGTGTGTGTGTGCTGTGTGTGTGTGCTGTGTGTGTGTGTATGTGTCTGTGTGTCTGTGTGTGTGTGTGTGTGTGTCTGTGTGTGTGTGTGTGCTGTGTGTGCTGTGTGTGTGTGTGTGTGTGTGTCTGAGTGTGTGTGTGTGTCTGTGTGTGTGTGTGTGTCTGTGTGTGTCTGAGTGTGTGTGTGTGTGTGTGTGTGTCTGTGTGTGTGTGTGTCTGAGTGTGTGTGTGTGTACTGTGTGTGTGTGCTGTGTGTGTGTGTGTGTGTGTCTGTGTGTGTCTGTGTGTGTGTGTGTGTGTGTGCTGTGTGTGTGTGTGTGCTGTGTGTGTGTGTGTGTGTGTCTGTGTGTGTGTGTGTGCTGTGTGTGTGTGTGTGCTGTGTGTGTGTGTGTGTCTGTGTGTGTGTGTGTGTGTGTCTGAGTGTGTGTGTGTGTGTACTGTGTGTGTGTGCTGTGTGTGTGTGTGTGTGTGTGTCTGAGTGTGTGTGTGTGTGTCTGTGTGTGTGTGTGTGTGTGTGTGTGCTGTGTGTCTGAGTGTGTGTGTGCTGTGTGTGTGTCTGTGTGTGTGTGTGTGTCTGTGTGTCTGTGTGTGTGTCTGTGTGTGTGTGTGTGTGTGTGTGTCTGTGTGTGTGTCTGTGTGTGTGCTGTGTGTGTGTGTCTGTGTGTGTATGTGTCTGTGTGTGTGTGTGTGTGTGTGTGTGTGCTGTGTGTGTGTGTGTGTGTGTGTGTGTGTCTGTGTGTGTGTGTGTGTGTGTGTCTGTGTGTGTGTGTGTCTGTGTGTGTGTGTGTGTGTGTGTGTGTGTGTCTCTGGGTCTGTGAGTGTCTATGTGTGTGTGTGACTGAGAAAGGAAGAGGTTAAATAAAGAATGTTTTGGAAGAAAAGCAGTGTTTTTTGGCCAGCTTTAGGGAACTGTGTGAACCACAATATTGGACTATTGCAAAATTTTTGTGGTTTTGAATCTGAAAAGCACATTTTTGACCTTGAGGAAGAATTTGTTTTAATTTCCTATGGTTCACATCACAGCAGAAGAAGATTTGGGGAGCTTCAGACACCCACAGTGCAGCACATCTCAATCTCCTCGAGGTGCCCCAAGAGTTCTCACGCTTTTACTGCCCACCTCCCCCGCCCCCCACGCCAATACCAAAGAAGTCTACAGCATTAAGTGTCAGCTGTGGCTCTGTGGTACCACTCTTACCTCTGAGTTGGAAGGTCATGGGTTCAAGCCCCACTCCAGAGACTCATAGCCCATAATCTAGGCTGACGCTCCCAGTGCAGTGCTGAGGGAGTGCTGCACTGTCGGAGGTGCCGTCTTTCAGATGAGACGTTAAACCGAGGCCCCGTCTGCCCCTCTCAGGTGAATGTAAAAAGTACCATGGCCACTATTTCAAAGAAGAGCAGGGGAGTTCTCCCTCAACCACCATCACTGAGAAAAGTAGATCATCTGGTCATTATCTCATTGCAGTTTGTGGGATCTTGCTGTGTGCAAATTGGCTATCGCGTGTCCCTACATTACAAAAGTGACTACATTACAAAAGTACTTCATTGACTGCAAAGCACTTTTGGGACGTCCTGAGGTCGGGAACAGCGCTATAGAAATGCAGGGCATTTTTCTTGTTCCCCTTTGTTTCTTCTTCTCATTTTGAGTCTTTGAGGGGGCTCTCCCCTGCTATTCTTCGAATAGTGCCTTGGGCTCTTTCGTTCACCTGAGAGAGCAGATGGAACCTCGTCTCATCCGAAAGACGGCACCTCCGACAGTGCAGCACTCCCTCGGTACTGGCACTGGGAGTGCCAGCCTGGGTTATGGGCTCAAGTCTCTGGAGTGGGGCTCGAACCCAACCACCAAAAAGCCACCACTTACCGCCCTAAGGGAATACCTGGGGCAAGAGCAAAAAAAACACAGGACCACGCGTCACTGAATCATAGAATCATAGAATGGTTACAGCACAGAAGGAGGCCATTCGGCCCGTCGAGCCCGTGCCGGCTCTCTGCAAGAGCACTCCAGCTAGTCCCACTCCCCCCGCCCTTTCCCCGCAGCCATGCAAGTTATTTTCCTTCAGATACTTAACCAATTCCCTTTTGAAAGCCACGATTGAGTCTGCCTCCACCACCCTTTCAGGCACTGCATTCCAGATCCTAACCACTCGCTGCGTAAAAAAGTTTTTCCTCATGTCGCCTTTGGTTCTTCTGCCAATCACCTTAAATCTGTGTCCTCTGGTTCTCGACCCTTCCGCCAATGGGAACGGTTTCTCTCTATCTACTCTGTCTAGACCCCTCATGATTTTGAACACCTCTATCAAATCTCCTCTCAGCCTTCTCAGCTCCAAGGAGAACAACCCCTGAGAACAACTTTTTTTGTGTGATAGTGTGTGGAAGAGCTGTGGGTTAGACTGTCACCCAAATTGGAACTGATTCTAAGAACTCTGACTTCAGCATCACGTGGTTTCCCAAGCATATATTTATTGTCAGGTACCTTGACTTTAACCTGTTCTTATCTAGTTAGATTCAGATGTCGTATGTCTGACCACCTGACGTCAGCGAACTGACTCACAAAACAAAGTAACAAGGGATTGGGGGAAAAAAAACCATTATGCGTTGAACAATCAGAGGGTACGGTAGTGTAGTGGTTATGATACTGGACTAGTAGACAAATTAAACTTCAGTTTTTGATATTAATAAGTTCTTCTTAGGCAGTCCCGCGGAACTGAAGATGACTTGCTTCCACATTAATAATGAGTTCTCAGGTGACTGATGAGTCCAATGCGGGACCTACAGTCTCTGTCACAGGTGGGGCAGACGGTGGTTGAAGGGGTGGGTGGGTTTCTTGGGTTGACGTGCGCTCCTTCCGCTGCCTGCGCTTGGCTTCCGCTTGCTCCCGGCGAAGAGACTCGAGGTGTTTGGCGCCTTCCCGGATGCTTCTCCTCCACTTTGTGCGGTCTTGGGCCAGGGATTCCCAGGTGTCGGTGGGGATGCTGCACTTTTTCAAGGAGAGTGTCCTTGAAGCATTTCCTCTGCCCACCTGGGGCTCTCTTGCCATGCCGGAGCTCCGAGTAGAGCGCTTGCTTTGGGAGTCTCGTATTGGGCATGCGGACGATGTGACCCAACCATCGGAGCTGATCGAGCGTGGTCAAAGCTTCGACGCTGGGGATGTTGGCCTGAGCGAGAACACTGACGTTGGCGCGCCTATCCTGCCAATGGAATATTAATAAGTGGTGGAGGAATGACTGTGCAGAGTGGCGGAATGGTGGTGGGGTTGCTTATGTTTTAGTCAGGAAAGGGTGATTTGTGTGGTACAATGGAATGATCACGATGTTGTAAATGCTTTTAATATTGAATAAATCCAATAAAAAAACATGATACTGGACTAGTAATCTTGAGGCCGGGGCTAATAATCCAAGGAATCTATGAATTCAAACCACCCCCATGGCATTTTGAGAATTTGAAATGAGTTTCAAATTCTGAAAATAAAAAGCTGGTATCTGTAAAAGTGACTGTAAGGCTGTTGGATTGTCTTAAAAACCCAACTGGTTCACTAATGTCTGTACCCTGTCTGACCTACATGTGACTCCGCACCAACATGGTTGGCTGTTAACTGCCCAAACAACCCACTCAGTTTCATCAAACTGCTACAAAAAGGATGCGAAGAGTTGAGGGCGAGATCAGATTCCAGATGTGATGCCGCCCACAGTCTAATATGCCGTCTGGTCTATACATTAAAGAACGGCGACTGGGACGAGGTAACTGAGGTCAGCCAGCAATATCAACCGTACTCTGGCAGCAGTCGGCAGTTCCAGAAGAGGAAGGGCGGGGAACAAATTGAAGTTCGTCTCTTCACTTGGGATCCAAATGAGTCCCACGTTTCTGTGTGTGTGGTGCTATGGAGTAAAGCAACTCCCAGAGTTAGAAACCAAGACAAGACGCTTGTATTCCAGATGTAGTCTTGACAAATTGAATGAACAATCAGCATCTGCACACCACACGGTATTTACAGTGAGTGAGAGCAGTTAGTCTCAACTGAACACGAGAGTCCCAGACAGTGAGGTAACGACAGAATTGCGCTTTTAACTCAACTGAGTCACAGATTTAAGGTAATTGGCAAAAGAACGAGAGGGGGCGAGGAGGAGGAAACATTTTTTTACGCAGCGAGGAGTTGTGATCTGGAACGCGCTGCCTGAAAGGGCGGTGGAAGCAGATTCAATAGTAGCTTTCGAAAGGGAATTGGATAAAAAGTTGAAAAGGAAAACGAATGGCAGGGGATAGAGCAGGGGGAGTGAGACTAATTGGTAACTCTTTCAGAGAGCCGGCACAAGCACGATGAGCAATGTTTTCCCCAATTCTTTTTCGAGTGCGCAGCCCCTTTAAGGGGCTGCCCAGCCATTCACGGTTTCGCGCATCGAAATTTATCGTTGGAAAAGCCGGTCCCGGGCCGCTTGGCCACGCGGCCGCGCATCTTGCAGGGAATGTTGATGATGGGCTGAATGGCCTCCTTCTGTGCTGTATGATTCAATGAGTCAAATTCAAATCAGGTTTAGCCCAAAGTTTGAGTTGGGTTTTGTCGCAAGATTAAAATTTGGTTTGGGCTGTAACATTCAAACTGGCTTTAAGTGTAAAAATCAAATCAGAAATTATTCAATTAAGTGTGTGTTACTCTTGAAATCAGTTTCTGATACATACCCTTCCGTTATTTAAGTCAATTTGTTACTGAAATGATTCGTTTTTCAGATTGGGGGTGATGATTTGGCAGAAGAATTATATTCCAGTTAGGAGGCTGTGTGAAATAGGAAGTATGGAATGAGGAAATTGCTCCTGAATTACCTTTCCTTCCCCCTTCTCAAAATATATTAATAGCAAACCGAAAGCAAACATGGGAAACACAGCACTGATGAGGACTTGGTGATGCAGCGGGGACTAAGGGAAATCAGTGCTGCCTACAAAAATAGTCTTACAGAAAAAATGCATTATCAGCTCTCCTACAGCTGTGCCTCAAATGGGTAGAACTCTCAGAAGGTGGTGGGTTCGAGTCCCACTCCAGACACTTGAACACAAAAATCTAGGCTGACACTCCAGTGCCAGTGCTGAGGGAGTGCTGCACTGTCAGAGATGCCGCCTTTCAGATGAGATGTTAAACCGAGGCCCCGTCTACTCTCTCAGGTGGATATAAAAGATCCCATGGCACTATTTTGAAGAAGAGCTGGGGAGTTCTCCCCGGTGTCCTGACCAATATTTATCCCTCAATCAACACCTTAAAATAGATTATCTGCTCATTATCGCATTGCTGTTTGTGGGAGCTTGCTGTGCGCAAATTGGCTGCCGTGTTTCCTACATTACAACAGTGATTACATTTCAAAAGTACTTCATTGGCTGTAAAGCGTTTTGGGATGACCTGAGGTGGTGAAAGGCGCTATATAAATGCGAGTCTTTCTTTTTAGAAAACTTTCCAGGTTTGTTGTCTCGAAAAGTAACTTTATTTGCTCAACGTCGCCCCCAGTGGCCAAACTGCAGACAGATTTAGCAACACAAACTGATCAAAATGTACAAACTTGCTGGCCTGCTTAAAAACTTTGCACAGCCAGCCAGTGATAGCCAGTGGCTGACTGATCATGGGGATGGTACCAGTTGAATTTTAATCCCCCACACCTAATTTGCACTTTGTGCTCAATTTTGAATTTTGTGTCCGAAACCTGATCTGAATTTACGAACATATGAACAATGACGGACAGGTAAAGAATGAAGAAAGAAAGACTTGCGTTTATATAGCGCCTTTCACGACCACCCAGAGCGCTTTACAGCCAATGAAGTAGTTTTAAAGTGTTAGGGGGAAACATTCAGTTGGTTGCGCCTCCCGTTAGCGCCTTAAGGGGGCGCTAATGGGGTGCAAAGCAACTAGCGCCCGGGCGCGGCGATGTTTGCGCCGCTCGCGAAATTAACTAGACATTTTGCGGCGGCGCTAAACACTGCCGCCACGATCTCCTGCACCGGCAGATCGTGACGTCAGTTGAGTGCGCAACACCCCGGTAGCGCCCCGGAGCGGATATTGAGTGGCGCCCCCTGCCTTACCGCCTGACGCTAGCAACGACAGGTTGAGGGGAGCGTTTTGCAGTCAGGAAGGGACTGGGGGAGCGCTATTTAAAGGCGACCGCTTCCTGCCTTTTTTTGTTGGTGACATTTTTGAACCACGCAATCTGAGAGAGAGAGAGACTTCTGGAGAGATTCAACGCTGTGTGAAGGAGTTTTGGGTACTGAGCAGTACTTTGCAGGTTCATTTTGATTTGCCCTTCCTTGTATCGATTTAGAAGAGACTGTGGGGGCTGCACTCTGAGCTCTTTCCCTGGGTCTCTCCATTGTTCTTTCCAGCAGATTTGATGTGCAGGTCTCTCCAGGCTGAGATTCAAGGCTGCAATGAGTAGGATATGGATGGAAAGCAAGATCAACCCTCCCCTTTAAGAACTGGCCGGCACCATTGTGTCTGTGTTCCATTGCTGACTGACATCACATGAGCTTCGCCAGCGCTCTGAGTTAGCGCCTCGCTCCTCGGCCTTTGCGCCTTAAGACAGATGATTAGCGCCTGATTTAGCGCTCCAATCACCTCCAGGGGCGATAAAAGTCAAGTTTGCAGTCGGAGACGATAATTAGCGCCAGGCGCTAATCTTTGCGCCCGGCCGATAATTGCGCCCCAAACGGGGCGATACTGAATTTTTCCCCCCTAGTCTCTGTTGTAATGTAGGAAACGCAGCAGCCAATTAAGCTGCCATAAACTGCAATGTGATAATCTGTTTTTAGTGATGTTGGTTGAGGGATAAATATTGGCCAAGACACTGGGGAGAACTCCCCTGCTCTTCTTCAAAATAGTGCCATGGGATCTTTTACGTCCACCTGAGAGGGCAGACGGGGCCTCGGTTTAACGTCTCATCCAAAAGACGGCACCTTCGACAGTGCAGCACTCCCTCAGCACTGCACTTGAGCGTCAGTCTAGGGTTTTTGGGCTCAAGTCTCATGGAATAGGACTTGAACCCACAACCTTCTGACTCAGAGGCGAAGGTGCTACCCACTGAGCCACAGCTGAAACTGTAAAGACCCGCTTGTCCCTCCAGCCTGTCCCACACAATTGTGGTACCCTGTGCATTATAATATATACACTCTCCACCCCACCCGAAAGCATGCGCGCCTAAACGTGAGAGAATTAATTTAAAAATCTCTCCTTCGCAAGCTCACAGCAATACCAGTGCTGTGGGGTCGTCCGCTCTGTGGCTTCAATCAACATAACAAAAACAGTTTATCTGGTCATTATCACATTGCTGTTTGTGGGAGCTTGCTGTGCGCAAATTGACTGCCACGTTTCCCACATTACAACAGTGACTACACTTCAAAAAGTACTTCATTGGCTGTAAAGCGCTTTGGGACATCTGGTGGTGTAGGGGGTGGTGTTTTGTGACAGCTTCACCTCTGACTTCTGAGCGGTTCGAATCGCTCCCACTCCCTTGGTTCTAGACCTTGGACTTATTTGGGGGTTGTGATACAAAAGGTGCAGCAGACAACTGAGTTTGATGAAAGAACTTCGATCTTTATTCAAGAAAGTAAAACACAACACAAACACTCTTAACACTCTAAAAGTGGGGAACACTTCGGTACAAGCGAGGGAAATAGCATTAGAAGATAGTAGATTGGCGGTTAGGATCAGTTCAGCCATGATCTCATTGAATGGCGGAGCAGGATCGAGGGGCCAATTGGCCGACTCCTGCTCCTATTTCTTATGTTCTTATGTAATACTTCACCCCTCCCAATCCCACTTCACTAGCTAGGTTGGACTCTGGAGAACCAGGGATAATGCTCACCAAACGAATCCTTGACAGTTGAGAGTTAGGGTTTAGAGTCTTTTGAGTAAAAGGTTTCGTAAGGCCCTTGTTGCCGTGAGGTGTCCGATGGTCACTGGAACTGTTGCTCTGGTTTCTTCTTGCGTGTCGGCCTGCTTCTGGAGCTGTTGGCCTTCTTTGTTGAACTGTCCTCTTCAGAGCTGTGGAATTGCCTTCTTGCAGAACTGTGGAACTGCCTTCTGCAGAACTGCTTGCTGAACTCCCTGCTGCTGTGTAACTCTACTGGAGAACTCGAACTTGAACTGTTGTGCTGGAGAACTGGAGAACTCCCTTCTTACTGAACTGCCTTCTTTAACTGCCCAACTTGCTTCTCCTGAACTCTGTAACTCCAGCACTGACATCTGCTGAAAACAGGCTTTCAATTGAACTCGAAACTGCAGAACTGCCTTCTGTTGAACTTGAACTGTTGTAACTGCTGAACTGACTTCTTGAGAAAACAACCTTTCAATTATACTAATTGAAGCTTCCTTATCAAAACCAAATCAAATCCCGGTCATTGTAAGATTTTTGGAGGCCTCGTTAACAGTAACAACTTTACTAGCGTGTTAACTGGTTTTGTAAATGTGTGAAGTGGTTCCAGGATAGCTCCATCTTGTCGATCTGTTGTTTAATCGGAGTTTGAATTGTCCTCATGTTTTGGGTTTCTTGACTGGGCCTAGGACTTCTTTAGAGTATCTGTTTTATGCATGTCTTTAATGGGTTCTGTAAATTGGGGTGGAGACTGCTCTTCCGTGGGTCTATTGTTAAAATGTTAATGTCTGCTGGGGCTTGAGTGAGGTCATCCCGGTTCCCCAGACAGTGTAATTAACTCCAATATCCAAAACTGCTTTTACAGAGGTCGAACCCACCTTCCTTCACAGCCTTTTCTCCCTTACAGGCCCAGACATGTCTTTTAAAAATGCCAAAACTTGGGTTTTGGTCTTAAATTCCTTAGGTTAGGCCCAAATGCATTTTTATCACTCTGAGGTAGTTCCCAAGTCCTTTTTCCTTAGGTTTTTGGGGATCTGCAAATTTTGGAATCCTTACATGGGCGTGAAAGGCGCTATATAAATGCAACTATTTCCTTCTTTTTTCGAACTGCTGGATGCAAAGTTCATTGACTTTTAGAACCACTTTGCCCAGGCTCAAAATTAAAATGACGTTACAAACTGCTCAGTAAGCCTCCCTTCCACTGTGAGTGTCACACCCTCACCTCTGAGTTGTAAAGTTGTGGGGTTAAAGCCCCATGGGGGTAGGAGTTTTCGCTTTGGGCGCAATCGGCGATTCGGGCGCAAATTGCGCTCAAAATTGCGCTAGATTTGAGAAGTGCTTTTTTTTCCTCGTGTTCCCGCTCAAACTTATTTGCATATCGGCGAATGCAAAATCTGCCATGAACCAGCGCAATCGGGCAGCGTTTCAAAACGGAATTTAAAAAAAAGAATTTTGCATTAAAATAAATTCTTTGATATATTTATTGGGTGGCAATTAGTACAATTTCATGAATACAGCTGAAAATGGGTTTATCACAAAAAATGAGCATTTTAATTACAGTCTCGTCCACCACCTGTGAGTAACCCGATTTTAAATAACTGAAACTGATGTTAAAATCTACACAGAACCATTTACTGGTTCCATTGGTGCACAGCAGTCAGTTTCTTTTAAATTAAAAACAAATAATGTTTAAAAACTTTTTAAACGTGCCTATTAGTGTCCTTGCGCCCAAAAATAGCTTAAGTTTAAGCCTCCTTGAAGACTTGCAAACGGGCGCAGCTAGCTGGAACTCGCCGTGGTGATTAATTCGACCTGGGGGCGTGGCCAGTATTGTGGGCGGGGCCGGATTCTAGCGCGATGTTTTTAAAACTCGCGCAACTGGATTTGCGCTGGACGTAATTTGCGCTTGAAATTCCGCCACCTTTTGCGCTGGTTTGGCCGATTTTGGGCGAATTGCGCCAAAAAAAACAGCGCAACCTAACGGAAACTCCAGGCCATGTGTCTTGAGCTGACATTTGGATGTAATATTGAGAGAATGTTGCACTGTCACAGGTGCAATCTTTACAGTGAGATGTTAGACCTGAGGCTCCAGCTGAATGTTCAAGGTGCTTTTTTCGGCAGCACCTCCCAAACCTCTCCCACCTAGAAGGACAAGGGCAGCAGGTGGTGCATGGGAACACCACCACCTCCAAGTTCCCCTCCAAGTCACACACCATCCTGACTTGGAAATATATCGGCCGTTCCTTCATCGTCGCTGGGTCAAAATCCTGGGACTCCCTCCCTAACAGCACTGCGGGAGCACCTTCACCACACGGACTGCAGCGGTTCAAGAAGCAGCTCACCACCACCTCAAGGGGCAATTAAGGATGGGCAATAAATGGAAACATTGCCAGAGATGCCCACATCTCGAGAATGAATATATGACACACAAAAAAAATGAGGAGTTCTCCCAGTGTCCTGGCCAACATGCCTTCCTCAACCAACCCCACCAAACACACAGTTTAAATGGTCATTCATCTTATTTGCTGTTTGTGGGATCATGCTGTGCACAAGCTATCTGCTGCATTTACCTACTTGACAACAGTTTGTCTACACTTCAGAAGTCATTTGTTGACTGTGAAGTGCTTCGGCACGGCCTGAGGATGTGATAAGGTGCGATATAAACACCAGTTCTGTCTTTTGCAGTACACACTAAGCCTCAGACACAGCACAAGACAATGGCCTCTTGTAAAATCAGGGCGATCGGAATACAAGTTAACAAGGGTTTATAGTCACTGTGGATCTGGGAATAATGGAAAAGCGAGGAATAGCCAAATATTCCTTCTAATTAAAGATAACACTGTAGTGTATGACAGAGCCCAGCACCTGGGATAACTGACCTGCAGATTATATAGAATTATGTAGAATTTACAGCACAGAAACAGGCCATTCGACCCAATGCCGCTGCTCCTGCTCCACACGAGCCTCCTCCCACTCTACTTCATCTCACCCTATCAGCATGTCCTTCTATTCCTTTCTCCCTTGTGTTTATCTGGCTTCCCCTTAAAGGCAGCTATACTATTCGCCTCAACCACTCCACAAAGGAGTGACCTTGGACTTCTTTGTGGAGGACATCCACACCCGCACACTTTCCAGTAACAGTCACTGGATTAGCAATAAGGAGCTGGCAGCCTTGACCGATTGTCCTTCTCACCCAATCCAGCGAGAGTGAGGCCAATTGCAGCAGCACTAACACTGCCCCCCACACCACCCCCCCCCAGGCTCACATCAACCAACACGGAGCAGACCAGGATTGAAACTGGATTGAACCTTTTCCTGTAATATCAGTTACCACACTGGGCAGTATTCTTAGTAACTCAGCTCTGCTCACCTTTACCTTCAGCTGTGGCTCAATCAGTAGCACTCTTGTCCCTGAGTCAAAGGGTCATGGGTTTCAGGTCCCACTCCAGGGATTTGAGCACATAGAAACATAGAAGATAGGAGCAGGAGTAGGCCATTCGGCCCCTCTAGCCTGCTCTGCCATTCAGTGCGATCATGGCTGATCATCCAAATTCAGAACCCTGTCCCTGCTTTCTCCCCATATCCCTTGATCCCTTTAGCCTTAAGAAATATATCCAACTCCTTCTTGAATCTATTTAATGAATTGGCCTCTACTGCCTTCTGTGGTAGAGAATTCCATAGGTTCACCACCCTCTGGGTGAAGAAATTCCTCCTCATTTCTGTCCTAAATGGCTTACCCCTTATCCTTAGACTGTGACCCCTGGTTCTGGACTCCCCGACCATCGGGAACATCCTTCCTGCATCTAGTCTGTCCAGTCCTGTCAGAATTTTATAAGTTTCAATGAGATCCCCTCTCATTCTTCTAAACTCCAGTGAGTATAAGCCCAATCGACCCAATCTCTCCTCATACGTCATTCCTGCCATCCCAGGTATCAGTCTGGTGAATCTTCACTGAACTCCTTCCATGGCAAGAGCCTCCTTCCTCAGATAAGGCGACCAAAACTGCACACAATACTCAAGATGTGGTCTCACCAAGGCCCTGTTCAACTGCAGCAAGACATCCTTGTTCCTGTACTCAAACCCTCTCGCTACGAAGGCCAACATACCATTTGCCTTCTTAACTGCCTGCTGCACCTGCATGCTTACCTTCAGCAACTGGTGCACAAGGACACCCAGGTCTCGTTGCACTTCCCCTTCTCCCAATCTATTGCCATTCAGATAATAATCTGCCTTCCTGTTTTTGACACCAAAGTGGATAACCTTGCATTTATCCACGTTATATTGCATCTGCCATGCTTCTGCCCAATCACCCAACCTGTCCAAATCATCCTGGAGTTTCTCGGCATCCTCCTCATAGCACACACGCCCACCCAGCTTTGTGTCGTCTGCAAACTTGGAGATATTACATCTAGTTCCCTTGTCTAGATCATTAATATATATTGTGAATAGCTGGGGTCCAAGGACCGATCCCTGCGGTACCCCACTAGTCACTGCCTGCCACTCGGAAAAAGACCCATTTATTCCAAGTCTTTGCTTTCTGTCTGCCAACCAGTTCTCCACCCAAGTCAATACCTTGCCCCCAATCCCATGTGCCTTAACTTTACACGCTAATCCCTTATCAAAAGCCTTTTGAAAGTCCAAATACACCACATCCACTGGTTCTCCCTTATCTATTTTACCAGTTACATCCTCAAAAAATTCCAGTAGATTAGTCAAGCACGATTTACCTTTTGTAAATCCATGTTGACTTTGTCCGATCCTGTCACTGTTTTCCAAGTGCTCTGCTATTACATCTTTTATAATGGACCGATGTCAGGCTTACCGGTCTGTAATTCCCCTTTTTCTCTCTACCACCTTTTTTGAATAGTGGGGTAACATTAGCTACCCTCCAATCCATGGGTATTGTTCCAGATTCCATCGAATGTTGGAAGATGATCAGCAATGCATCTACTATTTCTAGGGCCACTTCCTTAAGTACCCTAGGATGTAGATTATCAGGCCCTGGGGATTTATCGGCCTTCAATCCCGTCAATTTCCCTAACACAATTTCCCTACAAATACTGATTTCTTTCAGTTCCTCCCTTTCATCAGACCCTATGTTCCCCGACATCTCTGGAAGGTTATTTGTGTCCTCCTTTGTGAAGACAGAACCAAAATATGTATTTAATTGGTCTGCCATTTCTTTGTTCCCCATTATAAGTTCCCCTGATTCTGACTGCAAGGGACCTACGCTTGACTTCACCAATCTTTTTCTCTTCACATATCTATAAAAGCTTTTACAGTCAGTTTTTATGTTCCCTGAACGCTTCCTCTCATATTCTATTTTCCCCTTCTTAATTAATCCCTTTGTCTCCTTTGTTGAATCCTAAACTGCTCCCAATCCTCAGGTTTACTGCTTTTTCTGGCCAATTTATATGTCCTCTCCTTGGATCTTATGCTATCCCTAATTTCCCTTGTTAGCCACGGTTGAGTCACCTTTTTTGTTTTATTCTTATGCCAAACTGGGATGAACAAATTCTGTAGTTCATCCATGCGGTCTTTGAATGTTTGCCATTGCCTATCCACCGTCAACCCTTTGAGTGACATTCCCCAATCAATCCTACCCAACTCGCGCCTTATACCATCGTAGTTTCCTTTATTTAAATTCAGCACAAAATACTAGACTGATGCTCCAGTGCAGTACTGTCAGTAGGAAGAATAGAAAAGCAAAATATTATTTAAATGGAGAGAGACTACAGAATGCTGCGGTGCAGAGGGATCTGGGGGTCCTCGTACATGAAACACAAAAAGTTAGCATGCAGGTACCGCAGGTAATTAGGAAGGCAAATGGAATGTTGGCCTTTATTGCAAGGGGTTTGGAGTATAAAAGTAGGGAAGTTTTGCTACAACTGTACAGGGCGCTGGTGAGACCACACCTGGAGTACTGCGTACAGTTTTGGTCCCCTTATTTAAGGAGGGATATACTTGCATTAGAGGCAGTTCAGAGAAGGTTCACTAGGTTGATTCCTGGGATGAAAGGGTTGTCTTATGAGGAAAGGTTGAGCAGGTTGGGCCTATACTCATTGGAGTTTAGAAGAATGAGAGGTGATCTTATTGAAACATATAAAATTCTGAGGGGTCTTGACAGGGTAGATGCAGAGAGGATGTTTCCCCTAGTGGGCGAATCTAGAACTAGGGGGCATAATTTCAGGATAAGGGGTCGCCCATTTAAGACAGAGATGAGGAGGAACTTCTTCTCTAAGAGGGTCGTGAATCTTTGGAATTCTCTACCCCAGAGAGCTGTGGAGGCTGGGTCATTGAATATATTCAAGGCTGAGATAGACAGATTTTTGAATTACAGGGGAGTCAAGGGTTATGGGGAACAGGCAGAAAAGTAGTGTTGAGGCCAAGATCAGATCAGCCATGATTTTATTGAATGGCGGAGCAGGCTCGAGGGGCCGAATGGCCGACTCCTGCTCCTATTTCTTATGTTCTTATGTTCTTATGTCAGAGGTGCTGTCTTTATATAAATGCAAGTTGTTGTTGTTGTTGTTGTTGTTTTAGATGAGATATTATACTGAGGCCTTGCCTGACTTCTCAGGTAGATGGAAAGATCCCATGGCACTATTTTACACAATTACATTAAAAGAGGAGAGAGAAGTTATGGACAGGATAGTAATAGATACAGAAGACATACTCAAAAGATTAGCATTACTGAAAGTTGGTAAGTCACCTGGTCCAGATGGAATGCATCCTAGGTTGCTGAAAGAAGCGAAGGTAGAAATAGCAGAGGCATTGGTCACAATCTTTCAATCCTCATTGGATACAGGAATAGTGCCGGAGGACTGGAGGGTCGCTAATGTTATACCACTATTCAAGAAAGGGGAGAGGGATAAACCAGGAAACTACAGGCCAGTCAGCCTAACATCGGTGGTGGGGAAGTTATTGGAAACCATTATCAGGGACAAAATAAACTTTCATTTGGAAAGGTAGAAGTTAATCAAGGAAAGGCAGCATGGATTTGTTAAAGGTAAATTGTGCCTGACTAACTTGATTGAATTCTTTGATGAGGTTGATCAAGGTAGTGCAGTAGATGTTGTATATATGGACTTTCGGAAGGCATTCGACAAAGTGCCACGCAGGAGGCTTATTAATGAGATGGAAGCCCATGGAGTTAAGGGGAAAGTGGCGGTATGGATACGGAATTGGCTCAGTGACAGGAAGCAGAGGGCAGAGGTGGATGGATGTTTTTCAGACTGGGAGGCGGTTTGCAGGGGTGTTCCCCAAGGGTCAGTTTTGGGTCCATTACTCTTTTCAATTGTTATAAACGCCCTAGACTCGGGTGTAGGGAGCAGCATTGTACAGTTTGCAGATGATACGAAACTTGGCAAAGCAGTAGATAGTGATGAGGAGAGTTACAGGCTTCAGGATGACAGACAGGACGGTGAAACGGGCAGAAGCAGGGCAGATGGAGTTCAATGGGGAGAAGTGTAAAGTGATGCACTTTGGGAGGACTAATATGGAAAGGCAGTATACTACGAATGGCACGATTTTGAAACGCGTAGATGAGCAGAGAGACCTTGGTGTCCTTATCGACAAATCCTTAAAGGTGGCAGGGCAAGTTGATAAGGTGGTTAAAAAAGCATATGGGTTACTTGGGTTTATAAATAGAGGAATAGAAAAGCAAAGGGATAATGCTAGAACTTTATAAATCACTGGTTAGGCCTCAGCTGAAGTATTGTGGACAATTCTGGGCCCCACACTTCAGGAAAGATGTAAAGGCTTTAGAAAGGGTGCAGAGGAGGTTGACCAGGATGTTACCAGAGATGAGGGACTTCAGTTATGTGGAGAGGTTGGAAAAGTTGGGACTGTTCTCCTTGGAGCAGAGAAGGTTAAGAGGTGACCTAATCGAGGTTTACAAGATGATGAGAGGTTTTGATAGAGTAGAGAGAGAAAAATTATTTCCTCTGGTGAGTGGGTCAATAACTTGAGTTCCTAGATTCAAAATCATTGAAAAAAGATCTGGAGGGGAGATGTGGGCAATTATTTTCACTCAAAGTTGTCGGGGATCTGGAATGCTCGACCTGAAAGCTGATTCCATCAATAATTTGAAAAGGGAGTTGGACGGGTTCTGGAGGATGAGGAACTGACAGGGTTACGGACAAAAAGCGGGGGATGTGGGACTGAGCACGGCTGCTCTTTCAAAGAGCCAGCACAGGCACGACGGGCCGAATGGCCTCCTTCTGTGCTGCAAGTTTCTATGATTTTGAAGAAGAGCAGGGGGAGTTCTCCCCAGTGTCCTGGCCAATATTTATCCCTGAACCAACATCATTAAAAAAAACAGATTTTCTGGTCATTATCACATTGCTGTTTGTGGGAGCTTGCTGTGCGCAAATTGGCTGCCGCGTTTCCTACATTACAACAGTGACCTCCACTTCAAAAAAGTACTTCATTGGCCGTAAAGCGCTTTGGGACGTTCTGCGGTTATGAAAGACGCTGTATAAAGGCAAGTCTTTCTTTTTCACTATTTTTCTAAAGCCCAGATTCTTTTCATTTTATTCTTATTTAATTAGTATTACAATTTGCGATTTCCACCTATGATTGCTAGTGTACTAAAATGTCATTATTCATGTCATTTACAGTTTTATTTAAAAATAATTTTCACACTGCTCCAGTGAGAATTTTTTTTTCAAAAATTTGCAAAAAATGTAACTGTCTTTTAAATGTTTCTTAAATGCAGCGCTGAGTGAAATTCTGTCACTTCTCACTCAACTTTTCCACTTAAAAAAATGAAGTGACATCAAGAGGAATCCGCTTTCAGGAGAAATGTCAGCATTGTAGCTAAACCAGGACCTGAACTTTTAAATATTCAGGTCCTCTGCCTCTTTGTAAAGCACCCCCCCACCACCACCCCCTCGTATCCTATAATGTTGCACTGTCAGCTTCTTGCCACTAGAGGCCCATGTTGAGCTGCGGAAACAGTCCATCTACCTCCAGTGCAAGCTGACAGGTATGATCGGATCAATTTAACACACAGGGTGCTGTGAATCATTTAAACTAAGGTCTCTGTAGCTCAACGGAAAACGGATCCCAGACCTTAGCCTTGTATAGTTTTTTTAAGCGCGACGCAGCAATTAGAAATGACCGAGTTAAAATGTGGAAATTAAAATATTCAAGGAACGCTTCAATAGAAATAGTGAAATTTGTGTGAAGGTGTCGAGGAAAAAAAATTAAGTTGGCTTTGGGTCTGGGGGGAGGCGGGGGGGGGGAGCATAATCTTAAAATTAGAGCCGGGCCATTTAAGAGTGAAATTAGGAAGCACTTCCTCAGGGTAGTAGAAATCTGGAACTCTCTTCCCTCAAAAAGGTTGTGGATGCTGGGGGACAATTGGAGCTTTCAAAACTGAGATCGATAGATTGCTAGGGGTATCGAGGGATATGGAGCAAAGGCGGGTAAAAGAGTGTTGAGGCACAGATCAGCCACGTTCTAATTCAATGGCGGGGCTGAATGGCCTGTCTCTGTGCTGTAAATTCTATGCAATTCTCGGTGAACGCAGACTACTTACTTCCTGTAAATAGTGTCTGTTTGAGCATTGCGTTTATATCACGCTTCAAAAAGGAAAGCCTTTCCACATTCGATGGTAACTATGCGCTGAATGATCGGACCAGCCTGGCAGACTCCCACAGTCATCGGTCCTTGCAGGCTCGACCCCGACCTTCGACCAGTGTTTACCGTGGCTCGGTTGGTAGCACTCTCGCCTCACAAGGATTTGGGTCCAGAGTCCCACTCCAGGGAATTCAGCAAAAGATCCAGGCTGACACTTCCGTGCGGTGCTGAAGGAGTGCTGCACTGTCGGAGGTGCCGTCTTTCAGAGGAGACGTTAAACCGAGGCCCCGTCTGCCCTCTCGGGTGGACGGAAGAGATTCCCAGGTCACTATTTCGAAGAGGAGCAGGGTTGTTTTCCCCAGTGTCCTGGCCAATATCCAAATGATCTGTTCATCATCACATTGCTGATTGTGGGAGCTTGCTGTGCGCAAATTGGCTGCCGCGTTTCCCACATTGCAACAGTGACTACACTTTAAAAGTACTTCATTGGCTGTAAAGCGCTTTGGGACGTCCTGTCGTGAAAGGCGCTATACAAATGCAAGTCTTTCTTTCTATCTAACGGGCTAGTGCTTATTTCGAGCCCCGTGCTGACACAGACGAGTGGTGGAAGCCGCACTGATAAGTGACATAATCATTTTAATATTAATTACTTAATTTCCATAATTAAAACATTCTTTACACAGATAACAGAAAATGGCAGAATTTTAATAATTTAACCAAATATACAGTTATAAATCTCTGAAAATAAATCTATGACAAATATTTACACTAATGCACTAACATTAACTCATATTCTGTCCATCTACACAGGCTACAATGACCTTACTATCTCTCAATGCACCGTGGAGGCAAGAGGAGGTTGTTTCAGTTCCCCCAACCCTATCCAGCCGACGCACGTTAACCCTTCGGTTGCTGAACATCTCTCGGTAACAACACATCTGCACAAACAATTCTCTTTCAAAATTTTCAAACTGGCTCTCAGGATAGTTACCTCAAAAGTTGTCACTCCCAATCCCAAATGCATAGTGTTTCATTCAGCTGTTAGGAGATGTGCTTTCCTTTAGGAGGTTGGTGCGTGGAATCAAGGCCGACTCTTAACCTATTTCTAGCTTTCATGCATAATTGTACCATTTGTCCCAGCAGATTTTCCACCAAATGTCAGGAGAATAGCATGCACTGTTGATACCGTGGCTTAGAGGGTTAAAATATTCGGACAGGTTGCATAAACTTGGCTTGTATTCCCTTGAGTTTAGAAGATTGAGGGGTGATCTAATCGAGGTGTTTAAAATGTTAAAAGGATTCGATAGGGTAGATACAGAGAAACTATTTCCTCTGATGGGGGAATCAAGGACAAGGAGACATAATCTTAAAATTAGAGCCAGGCCGTTCAGGAGTGAAATCAGGAAGCACTTTTCACACAAAGGGTCGTGGAAATCTGGAACTCTCTCCCCCAAAAGGCTGTGGATGCTGGGAGACAATTGGAGCTTTCAAGGCTGAGGTGGATAGATTTATGTTGGGTAAGGGTATCAAGTGATATGGAGCAAAGACGGGTAAATGGGTTTTGAGGTACAGATCAGCCATGATCTAATTGAATGGTGGAGCGGGCTCGAGTGGCTGCATGGCCTCCTCCTGTTCCTAGGAAGCACAAAATAAATAGTGTTTACAGCGTCGAAGATTTCTGCTTATTCAGCACAGAACCCTCGCCGTAACATAGCTATAAAACTCCCTGAGTTGTGTGATTGTTGTAGGAGGGGGTCAGAACGTAAGGGGAATGGCATATGTATCTGGAGCTAGGTCAGAAACATTTTTGAGACACTCCATTAATATCAGAATTACAGGAATCAAAAATATTCACAGTATATCATTGTTCTTTTTAACCTAAGGGACAGACACAGACGCTGCAGTTCTCAAAGGGTTAAATGTGTCATGTGACCAGTCTGAAAACAGCCAATGAAAGAATCGTTTCCAGCCTACCTCTCAATCCTTTGACAACCACTTATTCCTCCCCTCTTGCCCCCCTCCAAGCATGCACATCGTGGTGCACAAATCATGGCATAATACGGTCAGAATGGCAACACCAAGATAACAGAGTCTACACACACCGTTCCCCGTGTAATCTTGCCTCTTGTCCTCAAACACTCTAACCAAATGGAATGATAAACACAAGGTGGTGATGTCACGATGCTCAGTCACTATTTTGTACTTACTAATTCTTTTTTTTTTAAAGTAAAAAGTTAGAATTAGGAAAGAATAATGCAGGGTATGTGCGTTATGCAGGTACGATATTGCCCAGGGCAGGGGGGGTTTCAACCTTTCTTCGTGAGTTGCGGACTTCTTCCGCTCCCCCCCCAGTCTGGTTATAGACATTCAGTCACGACCCCCCCCCCCACACTGAGAATGGTTTAATCCTACGCCATAGGCCAATATACCCCGAATGCGACCAGGTCGGGTCCACATGGAAATTTAGCCTCCTGATTGGAGGCGTGAATCTGGCTTGCCCAGTCAAATGACTGCAAATTTGATTGGGACGTTTTTAGATTTTAAAAAGTTGAGTTCCCCACCGCCAGCAGATTAGGTTGCTACAGAGTGTGCACAAAGTACAACGCCGTCTTGTGTGACTCTGTGTGTGTGTGTGACAACTCCAGTTCCTTCACCCTCCCCCGCCCCCACCCACCCACCCCACAAACAGTTGAAAATTTCCCCCTTCCCTGATCCAGGATATAAATATGAGCGGCACAGCACAGTGACACGGGAATGAATGCGAGGGACTGTAAACGATTGGTATGTCCACATTAGGTTGAGAGATGCTAACTGCCCAACCTTAGTTTGGTGGGTGGCTTGTGCTAGCATTACATGTGATAGCACAAGCATGCACTTTCTAAAAGTTAGAGGCTCTAGTATTTTTATTGTTGTTGTTGTTGAAAGAACTGCAATGAAAAGATGTGTATTAAAGCCTTCCTTCCCCTCCTTTTTTTAAAAAAAAACAAATCTTATTTTCCTGTCCTATTGATCGGAGCGAAGCCAATGCTCACTAGGACCCAGCGGAATCTCTCTCCATTCCCAGGCAAGATGTCACTACAGATGGCAAATTGGAAGTCTCTCCACGCCCAAATACTATCAAGGCAGCTGTGAGCGAGCCCCAGACACGACATGCATGTTATCTCAAACCCGGATTCCCAGGAGACGGTCAGGTTCAAAGGAGATGCGCAGGCCAGTGCTTTTCAAGCTGCCCTCACATCGGTTTGAACTTGCTCGGCGAGAGATCCATCTCTCGTTCCCTAAGTACAATTAATGTCCTGAGTATTCCAGATTTTTTGTTTAAAAAAATGTTAAAATCCACAGAGAAAACTCATTTAAAAAAAAAATCCTGCTGTTAACCCACGCGAATGTGTGGTCCTGGATAATGCTGTAATATCCCCTCTTACTGACCCTTGTAATTGCAGGTCGATATTCAGATCCAATAAGGGGTACATATTTTATACCAAAAAAAAATAAAAAAATTACTGCCCAACTATACAAGGGGCAACTATATGTGCATTTTCAATACCCTGATCACGGCACCGACTCTTAAATGTTATTGCCTGAAGGATACATCAGAAATATTGTACAACAGAAAATATGTCTGTTTAACTGACTTTGGGACAGTGGTGGAATTATCAAATGATTTCACATATTTTTTTTAAAAATTCTCTCTTATTTAAAAAAAATCCTCAGGGGTGCTACTGTAATCCAGCGACACTGCAATTTAAAACTTAATCTAGAAAAACACATACCCACATTGAAATTGCTGGTTTAAATCTTGGTTTTGCTGTGTGTGGTTTTTTTTTGGGGGCGGGGGGAAGAAATTATATATAAAAAGAAACCATTATTTTAAAAATCCCTGTAGCGATATTTAATAAGTAAATACTAGATCGGAGACACTGGACACCAGCCAGTCTCCTGAAATCATCTCGTTCACTTCTGGTGTGCAATAATCCGGGAATTCGAAATGCGATCCCGAGTTCGTGTGCAATATTTCCGCGTCTTTATCCAGGGACAAGGAGTCTAAGGTGCCCAGCGCCAGGTTTTCAAAGTTTGCACTGGAGATGATGTCCAGAATCTCGTCTTCCAACTCCTCATCTGAAGAGGACGAGGAGGCCAGCGAGGAAGACACCGACCTGGTGGAGGTTGGCGATGAGGACCTCGGGTCCCTCAGATGGTTTGAGGTTCTCCCGTCCTCGGCAGAACCTAGCTCTTCTGGTGCGAGCCCCTCGATCGGGTCTGCCTCCGGAGGGTCTGCGACTGGGAGATCAGGAGCTAGCCCGTAATCGTCTTCTTGGCCATCGCTGGGATCGTCATAAAAAACAGCCCTCTCCCAAGCCGGGTGAAGTTTTCTGGGATTGTCCTGGATCTCCATCAACCCCCCAACTGACTCCAGCTCGTCCGCATCGTCTTCCATCACCAACCTGGAGCCACTTTTCTTGGATTTCCAGCCTGACTTGACTTTGGTTGACCCACTCCTACTTCTCTGCGCTTTGCTGCTCAGGCTCTTCCTGACCGACGCCACTTTCTTGCTTAACATCTTGGCGATAGCTCCGGTTTTCCCTTTCTTCCTGGGTCGGTACTTGTAGTCCGGGTAATCGGCCATGTGTTTGAGCCTCAGCCTCTCGGCTTCTTTGATGAAGGGGATCTTCTCGGTGTCTTGCAGGGCTTTCCAGCGCTTGCCCAGGCGCTTGGAGATCTCGGCGTTGTGCATGTCCGGCGACTGCTCCATGATCTTCCTCCTCTCGATCTGGGACCACACCATGAAAGCGTTCATTGGCCTCTTGATGTGACCGCTGGGGGTCTTGCACCAGCCCGGCTCAGTCCTCGGGTTCAGGGGCTCTGCCATGCCCGCCTCGGGATCACTGGGCTCGGCGCACTCTTCAGCAACCATCGCTGAAAGTTTTTTTTTATGGTTTTGGTGGGGGGGGGGGGGGGGGGGAGAGGGGAGAAGGCTGCGAGAGAGGGGCAGTGGGTTGCAATTCCAGGGAAAGGTGCAGAAGAAACAAGGGGCGGGCGGGTTGGGAGAGCTGATGGGAAGTCCTACCACTGACAGCAGGCGCCCCCCTCCCCTTCTGCTCCTGCTTCACAAGTGCAGAGCGACCTTCTGGAGGTGCTCTCCCCTCGCAGGCTGGGATCCCATGCGCTCCTGCTCCGCTCTCAGTTGCAGCTTTTCCTGTGTATATATTTCTCTCCTCCTCCTCCTCAGACCCCCGCAAATCCCACCCAGCCCCCCGCTCGCATTGGCTGCCTTGCGTGGTTACAATCTGTCCCTCCACCAATCAACCGAGCCCGGAGATACAGCGCTGGGGCGGGAGGGAGGGAGGGAGGGAGGGGAGAGAAAATACACCTTAATGTGAATCGATGTGTTTTTGAAAAGCTCTACCGTATTTCAAATCAGTTAAGTAGAAAAAAAAATAAAAAGGAGGTGTTTCTCCAGCAACACGTCTGGCTTTTCTCTCTCTCTCTCTCTCTTTCTCTTATTGTTTATGTATAATCCTACTTTCTCGTAAATGCAGAAACTAATCCCGACTAGCTGAAGCCTCGTTTCGTAAACATGTTGCCTTTACAACAACAACAACTTGTATTTATATAGCGCCTTTGACACAGTGAAACGTCCGGTGGCGCTGCACAGGAGCGTTTTCAGACCAACTTTGACACCCAGCCACATAAGGAGATATTAGGGCAGGTGCCAAAAGCTTGGTCAAAGAGGTAGGTTTTAAGGAGCGTCTTAAAAGAGGAGAGAGAGGTGGAGAGGCGGAGAGGTTTAGGGAGGGAATTCCAGAGCTTAGGGCCGAGGCAACAGAAGGCACGGCCGCCAATGGTGGAGCGATTACAATCAGGGATGCGCAAGAGGCCGAAATTGGAGGAGCGCGGAGATCTCGGAGGGTTGTAGGACTCAATCACGACTTTCAAAAGGGAGTTGGATAAGTACCTGAAAGAAAAAACATTTGCAGGGTTACGGGGGGAAAGGGCCGGGGGAGTGGGACTAGCTGAAGTGCTCTTGCAGAGAGCCGGCACGGGCTCGACAGGCCGAATGGCCTCTTTCTGTGCTGTAACCATTCTATGATTCCATGATTCTACGGAGGTGGGTTACAGAGAGAGAGAGGGAGGGCAGTAAGATAAACTGCATGGCGTGAAGGTGATGTGGGGAACTCACGTAAACAAAAAGCTATTTTACATGGAAAGGAATGGATAAGGTAACAAGGCAAGTCATTGCTGAACCAGGCAGACTGGGAAAGTCCTGAAACGTTAACTCTGTTTCTCTCTCTCTCCACAGATGCTGCCTGACCTGCTGAGTGTTTGCAGCATTTCTTGCTTCCATTTCAGATTTCCAGCATCCGCAGTATTTTTGCTTTTGCCTCTGGGAAAATACTGATTGATCGGGTAGAAAATGAATAAAAACATCATAGGACATTGTGCAGGACCCGAAGAGACCATCGCTGTCCATCTGATCCCAGTCCCTAGGAAAGAAATGCTTGCATTTCGATAGCACCTATCACAACCTCAGGGCATCCCAAAGCGCTTTACAGCCAATGAAGTCGATTTTGACATGTAGTCATCATTCTATTGTAGGAAACGCGGCAGTCAATTTGCGCACAGCAAGCTCCCACTAACAGCAATGTGCTAAATGACCGGATAATCTGTTTTACTGATGTCGATTGAGGGATAAATATTGGGCAGGACACCGGGGAGAACTCCCCCTGCTCTTCTCCAAATAGTGGCCGTGTTATCTTTTACATCCCCCTGAGAGGGCAGACGGGGCCTCGGTTTAACGTCTCATCTGAAAGGCGGCACCTCTGACAGTGGAGCACTGGGCGTTGATTATCTGCTCAAGTCACTGGAGTGGGACTTGTACCCACTAACCCCTGACCTCAGAGGCGAGAGTATTACCACTGAGGCACGGCTGACATCTCATACCCATTTATCAAATCATTCACTGGGTGTTTACCCAACACCTCTCTAGAATATGCTGATACAACCAGCCACTCCGCCCAACAACCCCCCCACCCCCCGCCCCCCTCTCCCCTCCCCCGAACCCCTCCGTCTCCCTTGCCACTTCATTCCATATAATCATCACCCTGCAAGTAAAGAAGATAAACCTACAATGTCTTTTCACCCTCCCTCTTTCTAAGTTTTAGGCTATGGCCTCTGGTTGAAACAGATTATCCGGTCATTATCACATTGCTGTTTGTGGGAGCTTGCTGTGCACAAATTGGCTGTAGCATTTCCCACATTACACCAGTGACTACATTTCAAAAGTACTTCATTGGCTGTAAAGCACTTTGGGACGTCCTGAGGTTGTGAAAGGCGCTATAGAAATGCAAGTCTTTCTTTCTTTCTTTCTTTCTTTCTTTCTTTCTTTCTTTCTTTCTTTCTTTCTTTCTTTTTTCCTTCTTTCTTTCTTTCTTTCTTTCTTTTTTCCTTCTTTCTTTCTTTCTTTCTTTCTTTCTTTCTTTCTCTCTTTCTTTCTCTCTTTCTTTCTTTCTTTCTTTCTTTCTTTCTTTCTTTCTTTCTTTCTCTCTTTCTTTCTTTCTTTCTTTCTTTCTTTCTTTCTTTCTTTCTTTCTTTCTTTCTTTCTTTCTTTCTTTCTTTCTTTCTTTCTCTCTTTCTTTCTTTCTTCTCCTCTACCCCACCAGGCACTATCGTCACACCGTAAATCAGAGTTTAGTACACAGAGGATTGTGCTGTGCAACATTAGTAATGAAAGCCGACTGTCCGCTATTTAACCAAAGCATTAATCTGTTTAAAATAAAGGAGTTGAGCACGTTTGTTAAAAGAGCAGACAGACGAATTTAATGCAAACACATTTTCTTCTGATAACACGGAGTGATCTCAGCCCCAACGTGTATTTGTGCAATGGAGCCACATACAGCTTTCAATTCAAAGGCTGAATTATTCATTATCAAACATAATGTTTTGATTGTTTTCATACAGTACTAGTAACTGCGGAGATGTATTTCTTTCTTTCTCGTTACACGTTTCCTGATGCTAAAGACGTAGGATTTTCTTAAAATTCAATTTTGAGAGAAAAATTCCAATCAGAAATAGTGATATTTTGAGCTTGTAGCTGATAATTGAGATTTTAACTGGTAGAAACATTCAAAAGATGCCCGTTTTTGTAGTGCACTGACCAGCCTATCCTCGCAAAGCCCAGAGCGCGGTCACGCTGCTTGTCTAGGGTCATGGGGAAAGAGATGAACTCTCGTCTCCTTTTAAAGAGGGCATTTGTGACCTGCCGGATGCAGCAATGCACCGCGAACTGGGAGATATTGGCGAGGTCCCCAGCAGCAGCTTGAAATGAGCCAGTAGCATAGAAGTTGAGAGCCACTGTGACCTTCACTGCCACCGACAGAGACGTCCTGGACCTCAGTTGAGGCTGCAGATCTGGCTGCAGCAGGTGGCAGAGCTCAGTGACCACCTCCTTGCTGAATCGCAGCCTTCGCAAACACAGCTTATCAGACATATGAATGTAGGAGAGCTGTTCACGATATACCCTGGGAGGGTAAGCTCTCCTGTACAGACGCCTGTTGGCCCTCCTCCGTCTGGCCATCATTGCCACTCTCTCTCTGCGTCTCTGTGTCCTCCGATTCAGCTGGAGCAGGACGACGCCCCCATTCAGTGCAGCCCCCATAGTCTCTTTGCAAGCAAAGTTATGAAGGACAGCAACCAAAGTACCAGCGAAGTTAGGATCAGTAGGCAAAACTACCTCACAAAGCGTTGACTCAATGCAGAAGTCTCTCTTTCTCTCTCTCCGAATCTCTCTCTCTTTCTCAGAACGAGTGGTGCAAAAATGTCAACCACAGAAAAAGACAGGAAGAGGCCCCCTTTAAATAGCGCCCCCCCCCCAGCCCCACAGCGATTGATAGCGTTCCAGTCTTCCGGTCGTTGGATGCGCCAGGCGGTAAGGCAGGGGGCGCCACTCAATTTCCGCTCCGGGGTGCCACAAGGGCGTTGCACCATGGAATGACGTCACAATCTGCGCGCGCAGGTGGTCGCGGCGGTAAAGTTTAGCGCCGCCGCACAATGTCTAGTTAAGTTCCCGAGCGGCGCAAACATCGCTGCGCCCGGGCGCTAGCGGCTTTGCGCCCCATTAGCGCCCTCTTAAGGCGCTAACGGGAGGCGCAACCAACTGAATTTTTCCCCCTAAGACTCCAGTTTCGGACTTAGGCAAGTCACTCTCAAAATTAATGTGAAATTCTATCATATTATGATCACTCTGCCCCAGAGGATCCTTTACTATGAGATTGCTAATTAACCCTGTCTCATTACACAATGCAAGATCTAAGTTCCTTGGTTGGTTCCATGACATATTGTTCTCGGAAACTGTCCCAAATGCATTCCATGAACGCGTCCTCCAGACTACCTTTGCCAATTTGATTTGTCAAGTCTATATTAAGATTAAAGTCCCCTAAGATTATTGAATTACCTTTGTTGCAAGCTCCTACTATTTCTTGATTAATATTCTGTCCAACTGTATAGCTACTGTTAGGGGGCCTATATACTACTCCTACCAGTGTGTTCTGTCCCTTGTTATTCCTTATCTCCACCCATACTGATTCTACTTCCTGATCTTCCGAGCCAAGATCCTTTCTTGCTACTGTCCTTATGCCATCCTTTATTATCAGGGCTACTCCCCCTCCTTTTACATTCTGCCAGTCTTTTCGAAACATCAAGTACTCTGGAACATTTAGTTCCCAACCTTGGCCACCTTGCAACCATGTTTCTGTAATGGCTATTAGATCAAACCATTTTATCTCTATTTGTGCCATTAGTTCATCTATCTTGTTATGAATGCTTCGTGCATCCAGATAAGGAGCCTTTAATTTAAATTTTTTACCATTATTCCCTGCTTTGACCTTATTCTTTGCTGCACTGCTACCATTGTATCACTCAGTATCTACACATTACAGTTCCCTGTGTAATACATCACTCAGTCTGTACACATTACAGTTCCCTGTGTAATACATCACTCCGTCCGTACACATTACAGTTCCCTGTGTAATACATCACTCAGTCCACACACATTACAGTTCCCTGTGTAATACATCACTCAGTCTGTACACATTACAGTTCCTTGTGTAATACATCACTCAGTCTGTACACATTACAGTTCCCTGTGTAATGCATCACTCAGTCTGTACACATTACAGTTCCTTGTGTAATACATCACTCAGTCCGTACACATTACAGTTCCCTGTGTAATACATCACTCAGTCTGTACACATTACAGTTCCCTGTGTAATACATCACTCAGTCCGTACACATTACAGTTCCCTGTGTAATGCATCACTCAGTCTGTACACATTACAGTTCCTTGTGTAATACATCACTCAGTCTGTACACATTACAGTTCCCTGTGTAATACATCACTCAGTCTGTACACATTACAGTTCCCTGTGTAATACATCACTCAGTCTGTACACATTACAGTTCCGTGTGTAATACATCACTCAGTCCGTACACATTACAGTTCCCTGTGTAATACATCACTCAGTCCGTACACATTACAGTTCCCTGTGTAATACATCACTCAGTTTAGATCTGATTCTTCGACAAGGTGTTTTGCATAACCCTTTCTCAAAAGTGATTAACCACTCATCTTTGTATAGGTTAAATTATACCAGAATTGTATTTAATATAAATAGCCAGACTACTTTTTGATAGAGTTTATTTAAGATCCAGAATATTGCTCTTCCACCTTAATATAGTCTTCACTTCAGCAAGATCTCCTGGATATCGATGTACTTCATCTCTCAGATCTTTAAAGCAGGATTTAATAGGAGTGGTCAATGCAGGTGACTTTTATTATGATGTATTATTAGTAGATAAATAAACGCCGTTAATCAATCATCCTTATTTTGAGTAGTGTCTATTCCATGGGCATTTGCGCAGTTCAGTGATAGTCTGGCATGCTGCTGAAAGTACGTTTCAGCTCAGATACACATCACCAACTTGCATTTGCATAGCGGTCTTCAAGGAACAGAATGTCTCAGGGAGGAACAGAAATCATCAGATCTCAGTGTGTGTGCGCTGTGGGTTTATTTTCTAAAATTATCCCTGTTCCATCATCAAATGTTTTGTGCATAAACCGATGATGAAGAACATCAATGAAGAAGCTCCTCTAGTTTTTTTTAATTCGTTTATGGGATGTGGGCGTCGCTGGCAAAGCCAGCATTTATTGCCCATCCCTAATTGCCCTCGAGAAGGTGGTGGTAAGCCGCCTTCTTGAACCACTGCAGTCCATGTGGTGAAGGTACTCCCACAGTGCTGTTAGGGAGGGAGTTCCAGGATTTTGACCCAGCGACGATGAACGATCGGCGATATAATTCCAAGTCAAGACAGTGTGTGTCTTGGAGGGGAAATTGGAGGTGGTGGCGTTCCCATGCACTTGCTGCCCTTGTCCTTCTAGGTGGTAGAGGTCGCGGGTTTGGGAGGTGCTGCCGAAGAAGCATTGGAAAATTCTGCAGTGCATCTTGTAGATGGTACACACTGCAGCCACGGTACGCCGGTGGTGGGGGGAGTGAATGGTGGATGGGGCGCCAATCAAGTGGGCTGCTTTAACCTGGATGGTGTCGAGCTTCTTGGGTGTTGTTGCAGCTGCACTCATCCAGGCAAGTGGAGAGTATTCCATCACACTCCTTACTTGTGCTTTGTAGATGGTAGAAAGGCTTTGGGAAGTCAGGAGGTGAGACACCCACCGCAGAATACCTAGCCTCTGACCTGCTCTTGTTGTCACAGTATTTATGCGGCTGGTCCAGTTAAGTTTCTGGTCAGTGGTGAGCCCCAGGATGTTGATGGTGGGGGATTCGGCGATGGTAATGCCATTGAATGACAAGGGGCAATGGTTAGACTCTCGCTTGTTGGACATAGTCATTGCCTGGCACTTCTGTGGCGCGAATGGTACCTGCCACTTATCAGCCCAAGCCTGAACGTCGTCCAGGTCTTGTTGCATGCGGGCATGGACTGCTTCATTATCTGAGGAGTTGAGAATGTCACTGAACACTGTGCAGTCATCAGCGAACATCCCCATTTCTGACCTTATGTTGGAGGGAAGGTCATTGATGAAGCAGCTGAAGATGGTTGGGCCTAGGACACTGCCCTGAGGAACTCCTGCAGCGATGTCCTGGGGCTGTGATGATTGACCTTCAACCACCACAACCATCTTCCTTTGTGCTAGGTATGACTCCAGCCAGTGGAGAGTATTCCCCCCGATTCCCATTGACTTCAGTTTTACTAGGGCTCCTTGATGCCACACTCGGTCAAATGCTGCCTTGATGTCAAGGGCAGTCACTCTCACCTCACCTCTGGAATTCAGCTCCTTTGTCCATGTTTGGACCAAGGCTGTAATGAGGTCTGGAGCCGAGTGGTCTTGGCAGAACCTAAACTGGGCATCAGTGAGCAGGTTATCGGTGAGTAAGTGCCGTTTGATAGCACTCTAGTTACTGTCGCCGGGAATTTCCTGGTGGATTCTCCTGATCAGCCGCTGTACCTCCGGCGGAAGATTGGCAGCACAGGAGGAGGCCATTCAGCCCCTCGAGCCTGTTCCACCGTTCAATTAGATCATGGCTGATCTGTATCTTATTTACCCGCTTTTGATTCATATCCCTTGCCAAACAAAAATCTATTGATCTCAGTGTTGAAGTTTTCGATATATCCAACATTCACAGACTTTTGGAGGAGTGGGTTTGAAATTCCCACTACTCTTTGTGTGAAAAAGTGTCTGCTCATTTCTCTGCTGAACGGCCTAGCTCTAATTTTAAGGTTATGTCCCCTTGTTCCGCATTCACCCGCCATAGAAAATAGCTTCTCTCTATCTCCCCCATCGAATCCTTTCAATATTTGAAACACTTCGATTCGCTCATCTATTAATTTTCTAAACTCGAGGAAATGCAAGCCAAGTTCACACAACCTCTCCTCATAATTTAACCCTTTAAGCCATGGCATCATTCTGCTCAACCTGTGCCGTACCCCTTCCAACGCCAATAAACCCCGGATAGACACATTAGCGGGATACGGCAACCGATCGGGAGAACCCCCAAGGAAATTCCCGGTGTGTGTGAGTGTGTGTGAGTGTGTGTGTGTGTCTGTGTGTGAGTGTGTGTGTGTGTCTGTGTGAGTGTGTCTGTGTGTGAGTGTGTGTCTGTGTGTGTGTGAGTGTGTCTGTGTGTGAGTGTGAGTGTGAGTGTGTGTGTGTGAGTGTGTGTGAGTGTGAGTGTGTGAGTGTGTCTGTGTGTGAGTGTGTGTGTCTGTGTGTGAGTGTGTGTGTGTGTCTGTGTGAGTGTGTCTGTGTGTGAGTGTGTGTCTGTGTGTGTGTGTGTGAGTGTGTCTGCGTGTGAGTGTGTGTGTGTGTGAGTGTGTGTGTGAGTGTGTGTCTGTGTGTGTGTGTGTGAGTGTGTCTGCGTGTGAGTGTGTGTGTGTGTGAGTGTGTGTGTGAGTGTGTCTGTGTGAGTCTGTGTGTGTGTGTGAGAGACTGTGTGTGTGTGAGTGTGTGTGAGAGTGTGTGTGTGTGAGTGTGTGTGTGTGTGTGTGTGAGAGTGTGTGTGTGTGAGTCTGTGTGAGTGTGTGTGTGTGTGAGTTTCTGTGTGTGTGTGTGAGTGTGTGTGTGTGTGTGAGAGACTGTGTGTGTGTGAGTGTGTGTGAGAGTGTGTGTGTGTGAGTGTGTGTGTGTGTGTGTGAGAGTGTGTGTGTGTGAGTCTGTGTGAGTGTGTGTGTGTGTGTGTGAGTGTGTGTGAGTGTTTGTGTGTGTGTGAGTGTGTGTGAGTGTTTGTAAGTGTGTGTGTGTGTGAGTGTGTGTGTGTG